>WNWK01000095.1:392500-407500 GCA_009830355.1 Cherax destructor | reverse complement strand
TCAAATCCATCCCATCCCACATCACTAGAATATATATAGCTGAACTCTTCTCCAGACTAAGGGACTGACCCCCTCAAAACTACGTCTTCAAGGATGATGGACTGACAAAATCATCTTTGCATCTCTACTGCTTCTGCTGCCTCCTCTGTACTCGACTGAAGAAGCCTACTGTGTATTCGAAACGTGTCAGAATAAAGGTACCTAACTGTTGCATGTGTGTCTTGCACAAGATATATAATCATCTTGATTTAATTAATTTACACTACCTTTCTCTACCTATCAGGCCATATAATAATAATAATAATAATAGTAATAATAATAATAATAATAATAATAATAATAATAATAATAATAATAATAATAATAATAATAATAATAATAATAATAATAATAATAATAATAATCTTTATTTCTACAAGTACATGATACAACTTATACAGACCATAACTGACATCAATGACATACTATATAGAAAGTCCCTGGTTATGTAGAGCATTTCTGGCAACTTAAGTTAATTTTGTCCCCAGGATGCGACCCACACCAGTCGACTAACACCCAGGTACCTACTTACTGCTAGGTGAACAGCGAAAGTACGCGTAATGTAACTAACACCCAGATACTTACTTACTGCTAGGTGAAGATGGACACCAGGTGTCCTAAGAAAACACGCCCCAGTGTTTCCACCCGTACCGGGGATCGAACCACGGACACTCAAAGTATGAAATGAGTGCGCCACCAACCGATAGGATTGTAATTTTAGAAATGTTACCCCAGTATTTCAACAGTGAGATAGAAAAAGACTATTTTAAGTTAGTTTCCCATTAGGAAAATTTATAGAAACATTATTTGGGACTGAACTACCATAGTTTCGTAAGAAAAAAGTCTAACTTAATGATTGATAATCATTATGGATTTTGCAATTGAAGATTCAAGAGAAATTTATTTAAATTACTTAATTAAAATAGTAAATTCTGAGATTTAAAAATGCCGAATGACGTAGAGAATTTTGAAGAAGAATAAGAAATGCCAGAATACCGTGGCTGCAACAATTCCCAACTCCAAAATATCGGAGATCCCTCTTTGGACGAGGTTTCGCTCAGTCCTCCACCATTATCATTTAGCACATTTCGTCTCCTCTCTTCTCTCTTCTCTTCTCTGTCTGTCTGTCTGTCTGTCTGTCTGTCTCTGTCTGTCTGTCTGTCTGTCTGTCTGTCTCTCTGTCTGTCTGTCTCTGTCTGTTTCTCTCTCTATCCCCTTCTTCTCTAGTCACCGTCTCCTCTTTCACAATTCCACCACCAATGTTGAAAGATGCATTTGAAGAAGAGGAAAAAGAAGAATAACAGAAAACAATGAAGACTTTGAAAGCAGAATCATCTTTTGTCTCAGAGAAAGAGGGGGAGATGTCTCGCTCTCTCATTTCTCAGGATGGGAGAAGTGGTTCACCAGTCTGGAAAATGTCTCTCAAGGCAGAGAGACTTCTTAAGACGTCTTGGCGAGTACACTCTTAGGCCAATTAGCAACTGTCTCTAAGGAGTAGTTTCTAGTCTGCTTGGGTAAGGAAGCTCTCTCTCTCTTTCTCTTTCTCTCTTTCTCACACACAAGAGAGAAATGCAGTACAAATAGTTGTAGCAGTAGAGGTACTATCTATCCTAGTAGTACAGGTGGATAGTTGTAGTTTCAAAATAGGCCTGAGAGTTACTATTTTATTTTTCACCAAAAACTTTATATATATATATATATATATATATATATATATATATATATATATATATATATATATATATATATATATATATATATATATATTTGTGTGTGTGTGTGTGAGACACGGAGAAAGAGAACAGGGCATGATAAAAATTCTGTACAAACTGGGACATTTTCATACCATTCGCCTATATATCCAATGCTAAACGAGGCCCATGTACAGTAAATATGTCAGCTCTGGCAGAGTGCTACAACATACATCAGCATTATGTTATCTGGAAATCATACAGCTGGGAAATATATATCTTTTGTGCGTGTGTGTGTGTGTGCGTGTGTGTGTGTATGTATTTGTGTGTGTGTGTGTGTGTGTGTGTGTGTGTGTGTGTTTATAGAAACCACAGCAGCAAACTGAATGTGTATAAACACAGAGCATTCACACTCACAAACACCTCTTTTAAAGACCTTGTGTACCAAACCACAACTGAGCCATCCCTCTAGAGCCAGGCGAGCGAAGGAACATAAAGAGCAACGTAGAGCCGTTCTATAACGTTACGAAAAGAAGAGAAGATAGAGCAGGTGTTAAAAAAAAAAACAGAAAGGGGTCTCATGTGTAAAACCCCGGCGCTCGCCATCATAAAGACTAGGTAAGAATGACCCCCAAAGAGGTACGTGCTTGTTTATTGCTTCTTGTCCAGAGAATATATGATCTCCAACCCTGTATGTGCCAGGACGAGAGATAGCTTGCAAAAAAAGAGAGAGAGAGAGAGAGAGAGAGAGAGAGAGAGAGAGAGAGAGAGAGAGAGAGAGAGGAGAGAGAGAGAGAGAGAGTATATAGAAATTCATAGAAAAGAAACTTGACTACTGAACCTCGAATAAAGTCTAGATAGTGGAGATTATTTATATTTACTATTACTACTACATCTGCTACTTCTACTATTACTAATACTACTGCTACTTCTACTATTACTAATACTACTGCTACTTCTACTATTACTAATACTACTGCTACTTCTACTATTACTAATACTACTGCTACTTCTACTATTACTAATACTACTGCTACTTCTACTATTACTAATACTACTGCTACTTCTACTATTACTAATACTACTGCTACTTCTACTATTACTAATACTACTGCTACTTCTACTATTACTAATACTACTGCTACTTCTACAACTTACAGCTACCTACTATTATTACTCCTACCAGTGCTACTACTACTACTATCACTATAACTACCTTACTACTAATAGGGCGAGAGCTGCTCACAGTTCATTGATGGTTCTAAAGTAATTCCTGAACTAGCATCAACAATCCTCTGGTGCTGCCCATTATTTATTATTGAGATTCTAGGTTTAACTAGATACAATTGTAGCTGCATCTAGTATTTGCGAAGTACTTATCTAATTGACTCTAATAACCATAGCGATTCGTTCACTTTTAGCTTCAGTGGTCAATCAATTCCTCTGATCTATTCCTCTGATCTATTCCTCTGATCTATTCCTCTGATCTATTCCTCTGATCTATTCATCTGATCTATTCCTCTGATCTATTCATCTGATCTATTCCTCTGATTCTGATCTATTCCTCTGATTTATTCCTCTGATCTATTCATCTGATCTATTCCTCTGATCTATTCCTCTGATCTATTTCACTGGTAACCAAGAATTTTTTAAGAAGTGTCTGGAGCCCACTTCCTAGAGACAAATCAACCCACTTCCGGGAGGATGAACCCACTCCAAGAACAATATCACAACACTCTCAACCCACTTCCTGGAACATGAACAACTCACCCCTGGAACAAGGTCAACTCTTTTCCTGGAATCTTGTCAATCCACTTTCTGAAATAAGATCAACCGACTCACTACAACAAGGTCAACTCACGCCCCAAAACAAGGTCAACTCACTCCCTAAAACAAAGTCAACTCACTCCCTAAAACAAGATCAACTCACTCCCTAAAACAAGATCAACTCACTCCCTAAAACAAGGTCAACTAACTCCCTAAAACAAGGTCAACTAACTCCCTAAAACAAGGTCAACTCACTCCCTAAAACAAGGTCAACTCACTCCCTAGAACAAGGTCAACTCACTCCCTAAAACAAGGTCAACTCACTCCCTAAAACAAGGTCAACTCACTCCCTAGAACAAGGTCAACTCACTCCCTAAAACAAGGTCAACCCACTCTCTGAAACAAGGTCAACCCACTCTCTGAAACAAGGTCAACTCACTCTCTGAAACAAGGTCAACCCACTCTCTGAAACAAGGTCAATCCACTTCCTGAAACAAGGTCAATCCTCTCTCTGAAACAAAGTCAACCCACTCTCTGAAACAAGGTCAACCCATTCTCTGAAACAAGGTCAGCCACTCTCTGAAACAAGGTCAACCCCCTCTCTGAAACAAGGTCAACCCACTCTCTGAAACAAGGTCAACCCACTCTCTGAAACAAGGTCAACCCACTCTCTGAAACAAGGTCAACCCACTCCCTGGAACAAGGTCAACCCACTCTCTGAAACAAGGTCAATCCACTCTCTCAAACAAGGTCAACCCACTCTCTCAAACAAGGTCAACCCACTATCTGAAACAAGGTCAACCCACTCTCTGAAACAAGGTCAACCCACTCCCTGGAACAAGGTCAACCCACTCCCTGGAACAAAGTCAACCCACTCCCTGGAACAAGGTCAACCCACTCTCTGAAACAAGGTCAACCCACTCCCTGGAACAAGGTCAACCCACTCTCTGAAACAAGGTCAACCCACTCCCTGGAACAAGGTCAACCCACTCCCTGAAGGAGGAAGAAGAGGAGGAGGAGGAGAAGTCGACAGAATAGAATTAGGAACACCATAAAGAGGACTAGGAAGAGCTACAAGAGAGCTACAAGAAAGAAGAAACAGCAAGAGTAGAGAGTCCATTACACTATCTTGAACTGGCCCTGTCAGGCCCTTAAGGGACCAGGCACTCGCCAATTACACCTTGTGACTGACCCTCATGGTGCCAGGCATAGCTGAATTGCACCATCCCTAATCCTGTTATCCCTGTCTCTCTTTAGATTACAATGGTATTGCATTTTTGTACTGTTTTCTGTATGTGATATTAGGTACCAAGAAGCCAGGAAGTAATATCAGGAGAGATATTAGGTACCTCTCTCTCTCTCTCTCTACTCTCTCTCTCTCTTCTATATATATATATATATATATATATATATATATATATATATATATATATATATATATATATATATATATATATATATATATATATATTTATATACATACATAATATATAAGAATATCTTATCGTTGGTTGAACATTTTTCTATCTGTTCTTATTGGATATGATTTAAAAAATATAGAGAATTACATTATGCTAATACTTTTCCGGTGGAATATAATATTTCTTATCTTGTTTGTGTAATATTTAATGCCAATCCAACCTGTAAAAATCCGCAGTCGAGGACAAAAATGTTTTATAATTTGTATAATAATGTGTTCTGCTAATGGAGATTCGATAAGTATTTCGTAGTGTAGACACACACACTGTAGCGTCCTCAGATTTATATATATATATATATATATATATATATATATATATATATATTACCTTGCAAGGGAACAAGGGAGTAAAATGTAAACTGAAGAAGGTTAAGTCTGGTCTTAGTCCAAGAAAGATGAAATAATCATTATGGGCCAGAATATTCGGCACTTGCGAGACCTGGCCAGGGTACTGCCAACCCTTACCGCTTCTCTGGCGAACATAATACCCGGTAGATAGGTTCCACCTGCGTCATTTCACAGGCCACAAGTGCGTTAATTTCCCAAAAATTGCCGAGTGCAAACGTGCCGAAGAGAGTTAACAAGAGAGGTGTTGCTCCTTGCTTCCTGCATGATTGTTGGGTTTAAACATGCATAAGTTAATTAGCTGCAACTCTGCATTTTGCAACAGGGGTTAAGTGAAGCGTAGAATAATGTTTGTGTAAAATAAATTCCAATTAGTCCCACTTAAGCCAACAGGCAGCTGAGACGGGAGGGCTGACACAAGGGTCTGGGTTCGATTCCCAGCTAGGGTAGAAACATTGGGCGTGTTTCTTTACATCTGTTGTCTATGTTCCCCCATCAGTGCAAAATCGGTTCCTGGGTGTTAGTCGACTGGTGTGGGTCGCATCCTGGGACACTGACCTAATTTGCCCGAAATGCTCAGCATAACAAGGTACTTTCTATATAGTCTGTATACCATGTACAGGTACTTGTAGTAAATAAAGATATTATTATTATTATTATTATTATTATTATTATTATTATTATTATTATTATTATTATTATTATTATCATTATTATTATTATTAATGATTTCTGGTCTTATCTTCACTATCGTCGAAACGTTTCGGCCATACAACAGGCTTCTTCAGTTTTAAGATGAGGTTCGATAAGGCTCTTGGAGCAGGGAGAGAGTAAACCTAGTAGTGACTAACGAAGAGGCGCGACCAGGAGCCGTGACTCGACCCCTGTAATCACAAATAGGTGAACACAAATGTGAATACAGAAGAACAAAACACTGGAGATAGAAGTAGAGTAGTTTTGAGGCAATCAGTCCCTCACCCTTGAAGGTGATTAGTCCCCGAGTCTCCCCTCAAGGGAGGTTCCTTGACGCTGGTGAGGGGCTCTTGATTTAGAGAATTGGATCTGTGTTCCAGTTCCCTGAATTAAGCCTGAATGCCTTCCATCATCCTCCCCTTCCCCCCCAAACAAGCGCTGTATATTCCCTACGGATTTAACGCTCTCATAATAATAAAAGTCCTCGAGTCTGTCATGCAAGCGAAACGTTTCGCCAATAAATATTCCAAAACGTTTCACATATTTCTTATTCACAAACTTTTTGGTGTCGTCTACTAATTACAAATTACCCTGAGTACGGGAGATGCATACAAAATTCGAACGGGGAAAAATCAAAATACAAGTTCCTGGTAGAATTGAGTATATCTGCTGGGAGGACGGTTAATACGAAGCGAGGTAATGACCTCGTTAGGGATGTCGGGTACACGGGAGCCAGTGCCAAGACTATTCAAGCCGACAGCGACATTAGTGGCCCTGTCTACAGCTGTCCTGCACACTATCGCCTAGTTTCTCCTACCCACACGCTATATGCATCTAGGTGTCGACAGTATCATGCCTCTGATACTCTAGTCTGCTGTCTCTTGCTTCTATTGTCTAGCTCCCCTCTTCTCTTCTTCCTCTTGTCTTGTTCCTCTTGTCTGGTTTCTCATCGCGTCTTGTGTATGTGGATAATATTGGGATATTGCTTCTCTCTGATCTCAGGGTTGTATAGCAACAATGATCTCAGGGTTGTATAGCAACAATGATCTCAGGGTTGTATAGCAACAATGATCTTAGGGTTGTATAGCAACAATGATCTCAGGGTTGTATAGCAACAATGATCTTAGGGTTGTATAGCAACAATGATCTTAGGGTTGTATAGCAACAATGATCTTAGGGTTGTATAGCAACAATGATCTTAGGGTTGTATAGCAACAATGATCTTAGGGTTGTATAGCAACAATGATCTCAGGGTTGTATAGCAACAATGATCTCAACAGTCTTGTGGTGTAGAGAATAGAGACTTAGAGAACATTTTAATTTGTGCAACGTTTAGGTCACAGGTTAACCTTTCGTTTAACCCCACCCAATAAAATAGCAAGTGAGCGAAACATTGATAAGAAAACCAACAAATGCCTCATTCGTTGTTTATGTAGCCATTTTCTTACCATATCTTTACATTACTACGCCTATGGGCACCTTTCGGCCCTTTACATCGATGGTTTTGGGTAGAAATTTGCGACTGTGTTAGTCTTGAAGCTTGAAACTCACTGAGTCTCGCATCACGGGTTATTATTAAAAACAAAAGAAAGGAGGAACACTGCAGGAGGTCTACTGGCCCATACTTGGCAAGTCCTTGTCAAACCCAAACCCACTAAAAAATATTCGCCCAAGGAATCAGCCGTTTCGCTGTAAGAAATGTCTAGGGCGTTTATGTATTTTTTCCTCCTTTTGGCAACGTATTCGTATCCTAACCTCGACTGATCTAAACTAGGGCGAATAGGATCCAAAACTTTGCAAGAAGTGTTTGCAGATTGATGTAAATTAAGGTTAGGTTCAATATTAGAAGCTAGGAATGCTTAAACTAAGGCAAATAGGATCCATGTTAGGGATACTGGGCAAGACACTGGCGCGGGTAACAAGTTACACCCATCACTGGCCACCAGACATAATGGTCTGGTGGCCAGTGATTGTTTTGGGTAGGTGCCCAGTGCTGTGGCTGAGAAGCGATGCTTCTGCCCAGAACTGATTATCTCTCATTTAATTTTATCTTAGCCAGAGGGAAAACTTAAGAGTATTAAGTGTCAGCACCACCAAGGAAGTCGGCGCCAGTAGGCAAAGCATTTAATGGCGCACCCGACCCTGAGCTAGAGCTTTAGAGACTAGGAAGGATCAGTACATGGGAAAGATAACAGAGGACTTGGGAGTGCAGGTCAAAGCTACCTGTTGGGAAGAACTATATACTTCTGCTTGGATTAAAGACTATCGTGCATTGTCTAGGTATACGAGGCACGGATAGAAAAGCAGAAGGCTCTCTTCCCACCCTTCTCTTCCTCAGTTGTGTAATTGCTATTGGCCGATATTTTTTTTTTTCACTTAACTGGTTGAGTTATCCGATTTCCAAAACGAATTCCTTTACGGGTGATGTACAAGAAAGTATTTACCACTATTATATACCTTTGAAGAGTTTCGAGAGTTTCTCTACTCTCTGAGCCCGGCCATGGGCCAGGCTCGTCTGGATCAAAAGATTTCGGTGCAATGGCCGAAACATCTTCAATAAAGATGTCTTAAGTGTTTATAGTCTTTTGCCCTCTTACTTGAGCATATAAATCACGGTACGGGTGAACCTAAAATTGACAAGCCAGTGCGCTAACCAGGACTCATCTGCTTCTGGTTCAAACCCTATCCGTTCCCTGATTTGTTTTCAGTCGTGTTAAAATGAGTATCTGAGCTTCGAATAGTCTCTCTATTGTTACTCATTACTGGTCGCTGAAGTCTTCTTTAGGTCCAGGGACAGATGTAAACATGGTCAGGGGTACGTCTTCTTGCAGGAGAGGATCAGGACACGTCAGGAAGGGGAAAAACACGTCAGGAATGGTAGAGAGACTATGGCAGTCCTAGTAGGGAAGTATGAAGGGGGGATCCTCTCACTTTCAGAATCCATAAACATGGAACACAGCGGAGGATCATTGGAGATGATAAAGAAGCAGCATCTTCTGCACTGGCGATGTTGTATATTCCATCCTCTTTCTTCCTGCCTAGCGTGTCCAGGACACGCTTCAATTGCATAGCCTTGTATCCTTCTCTTCTAGGAGTGCCCTAGTCTCTCCACAGTTCCTGACGTGTGCTGATGCTCCCCTTCCTGACGTGTGCTGACCATTTTCTTCCTGACGTGTCCTGTACCCCTACTACTAGCTGACCCTGTCATGCTCACGCTGGTCACACCAGTAAACAATCAACTCATCACCCTCGTCATTTAAATAATCTTGGTTATTTACATTCGTTCCAGAATTTGTTTTTGGGGTTACGAAATCACGAAAGCGAATTGCTTACGATAAGAAAACCTCGTGTGATAGAATGATTATATTCTTCCTCCTCTAGAGTTGTAATGGAGACACGTATGAGGCTGGAAGATGTAAGCAGGGCGAACGTTTAATTTGGGCAGCGTTTCACTCAAGGTAGAGCTTTATGTTACAGAGCTCTGCAAATGAGAGAAACGTTGCAATAATGTCTTTTTCTGCATAATATGTCTTCATATATATATATATATATATATATATATGTCGTGCCGATTAGGTAAAACTGGCCAATTAGCAAGAACTCATCTAAAATTAGGTCCTTTCTAAAATTTTCTCTTATACGTTTAAAGATATATTTTTTTCATTTATGTTAATTTAAGAATTTATAATTTTATACCAAGAGAAACTTTGAAAACCTACCTAACCTTATTACAACAAGCGCAATTTAATTTAGCCTAACCCAACTAAATATATTTTAGATACGTTAACATTAATTTAATAATAAACAAACACAATGAAATATATTTTTTTTCGTTATGTTCAGAATGATTTTGGCGAAATTATTGCATACACAAATTTTCACTTGTCTTATATGGCAAGGTGAGCGTTGCTATTTAAGCCAAAATCGCAAGTTTTACCTAATCGGCACGACATATATATATATATATATATATATATATATATATATAATGTCGTGAAGAAAACTTACGGTTTTGGCTTAAATAGCAACGCTCTTCTTGCCTAATAAGGCAAGCGAAAATTTGTGTATGCAATAATTTCGCAAAAAGCATTCTGAACCTAACGAAAAAAATATATTTCATTGTGTTTGTTTATTATTAAATTATTGTAAACGTATCTAAAATATATTTAGTTGGATTAGACTAAATTAAATTGCGCTTTTTATAATAAGGTTAGGTAAGTTTTCTAAGGTTCTTTGGTACAAAATTATTAATTTTTACATTAATAAAAATGAAAAATATATATCTCAAAACGTACAAGAGAAAATTTTAGAAAGACTTAATTTAAATGAGTCCTTGATAATTGACCAGTTTTACCTATTCGATATATATATATATATATATATATATATATATATATATATATATATATATATATATATATATATATATATATATATATATATATATATATATATATATATATATATATTTAAACACATATATATATAGAGAGAGAGAAAAAAAAGAAGAGAGAAGAGAGTTTGTTGTACGAAAGTGCGTCTGTGTTGCTTAGAAAATGTAAGATAACGGGATTCAATGTCTTTCAGTTTTCGTTGTTGTTATTCTAGTTTAGGGTGAAAAGACTGTTGTAAACTTTTTAAGCGCTTTAACTTCTTCAACCTGTGAACTACGAAGTTTAGGGCCAGTCACTAACGCAGATGATGGAGAAAGTTCTCTCTCTCTCTCTCTCTCTCTCTCTCTCTCTCTCTCTCTCTCTCTCTCTCTCTCTCTCTCTCTCTCTCTCTCTCTCTCTCTTTCTCTCTCTCTCTCGTTGTCATTCCCCTTTTTAAAGACCTATTTACCTTTCGATATTCTCTTTTTCCTATAGACATTTTTCCTAGAGAACTTTTTCCTAGAGAACTTTTTCCTAGAGACCTTTTTCCTAGAGACCTTTTTCTTAGAGACCTTTTTCCTAGAGACCTTTTTCCTAGAGAACTTTTCCTAGAGACCTTTTTTCCTAGAGACCTTTTTTCCTAGAGACCTTTTTCCTAGAGACCTTTTTCCTAGCAAAAACACAAACTATTTTAAAGACAATGAAATTAAATGTTCCGATGGCATTTCAGGAAAGTCTTCCTATCCATCCTGAACAAAGAAACACAGTACCATAACTCAAACAGTAAACAGATAATCTTATCACTACCACTGCTTCTTATTCTTCCTCTCTTGGTCCCTTCCCCCTCTCACTCGCCTATATACACTGGCTCCCTCACTCTTTTGTGTTAGTTTGACTTTGTAAATGGACCAAGAAGGACCGAAACGTCGTCGTATGTTTCTTCTATGTGCGGATTATTTGTATGTTCCTTTCCATAGCCTTTTTTTAACTGTTAAGGTTTAAATAAAAATATATCACAAGGACCCCAATGGAAATAAGTCACTGTGTGACTTTTCCGGGTTATCATAGGTAATCTACATATATGCTGCTATGTATGATAATTTATGTAACTGTATTTATGTATTACTTAATAAACCAACTTACTACTTACTTATCTGGTCAGGAAGTGGTGGAGGCGTCCTTCCTTTTTGTAAGTGTTAAGTACGTGTGTGTGCAGAAGGCCAGAGTTTAGTACAAAAAATAATTCTATCACAAATGTAATGTTTGTAATAATTCTAAGTGTTTATCGGGGCCTGGAAACGATGGGTTGGCAGGCGATAGAGGACAAGTTTAGGACTGAAGCCTGACAGACTAAGTTCGAAGCCTCGAAAAACAATTTGAACCTATTAATAGGAGTTATGAGGCGGGATGCATGAGATGAGAACGAACTCACACACTACACACACACACACACACACACACACACACACACACACACACACACAAAAAACCCACACCACACACACACACACACACACACACACACACACACACACACACACCGAACAAACAAAATAATCCTCTTTCTCTCTCTTTACAGAGATTAAAGAGAAAGTACAGAGGCTGCATATCGACATTTGCTCCCAACTTGCAAATTACTCTCAATAGTCTTTTGAAAATCACCTCACTGCGAGTGCCTCCAGAAAAGCGAGTATCACTATGAGAGAAGATCTTTAATACAGCTGGGTAAAGCGTCCACTCAAGGTCGCTCTGAAACTATGGAAGCTTGTGTGTATGTGTGTGTGTGTGTGTGTTTACTCACCTAGTTGTGGTTGCAGGGGTCGATTCACAGCTCCTGGCCCTGCCTCTTCACTGTGTGTGTGTGTATGTGTGTCTGTGTGTGTGTGTCTGTTTGTGTGTGTGTCTGTGTGTGTGTCTGTGTGTGACTGTCTGTGTGTACTCACCTAATTGTACTCACCTAATTGTGGTTGCAGGGGTCGAGACTCAGCTCCTGGCCCCGCCTCTTCGCTGCCCGCTACTTGGTCTCTGCTCTCCCTGCTCCATGAGCTTTATCATACCTCGTCTGTGTGTGTGTCTGTGTGTGTGTGTGTGTGTGTCTGTGTGTGTACACTCACCTAATTGTACTCACCTAATTGTGGTTGCAGGGGTCGAGACTCAGCTCCTGGCCCCGCCTCTTCACTGACCGCTACTGGGTCCCGTCTCTCCCTGCTCCATGAACTTTATCATACCTCGTCTTAATGCTATGTATGGTTCCTGCCTCCACTACATCACTTGCTAGACTATTCCACTTCCTGACAACTCTATGGCTGAATAAATACTTCCTAACATCCCTTTGACTCATCTGAGTCTTCAACTTCCAATTGTGACGCCTTGTTTCTGTGTCCCCTCTCTGGAACATCCTGTCTCTATCCACCTTGTCTATTCCCCGCAGTATTTTGTATGTCGTTATCATGTCTCCCCTAACCCTCCTGTCCTCCAGTGTCGTCAAGCCGATTTCCCTTAACCTTTCTTCGTAGGACATTTCCCTTAGCTCTGGAACTAACCTTGTCGCAAACCTTTGCACTTTCTCTAATTTCTTGACGTGCTTGACCAGGTACGGGTTCCAAACTGGCGCTGCATACTCTAGTATGGGCCTGACATACACGGTGTACAGTGTCTTGAACGATTCCTTACTAAGGTATCGGAACGCTATTTTCAGGTTTGCCAGTCGCCCATATGCTGCAGCAGTTATCTGGTTGATGTGTGCTTCCGGAGACGTGCTTGGTGTTATACTTACCCCAAGATCTTTCTCCTTGGCCACCTATCCTATACTCTGTCTGCGGTCTTCTTTGCCCTTCCCGATCTTCATGACTTTGCATTTGGCGTGGTTAAATTCAAGAAGCCAGTTGCTGGACCAGGTGTCCAGCATGTCCAGGTCTCTTTGAAGTCCTGCCTGATCCTCATATGATTTAATTCTCCTCATTAACTTCACATCGTCTGCGAACAGAGACACTTCTGAGTCTATCCCGTCCGTTATGTCATTTACATATACCAAGAATAGCACTGGTCCTAGGACTGACCCCTGTGGGACCCCGCTCGTCACAGGCGCCCACTGTGATACCTCATCACGTACCATGACCCGTTGTTGCCTCCCTGTGTATGTGTGTGTGTCTGTGTGTGTGTGTCTGTGTGTGTCTGTCTGTGTGTGTCTGTCTGTGTGTGTCTGTCTGTGTGTCTGTGTGTCTGCCTGTGTGTCTGCCTGTGTGTCTGCCTGTGTGTCTGTGTTCTTCTTCTATGAACACTCAAAGACTAATTGGTATTCATTATTTTACCGACTCCAACTGTGATAAAAAAAAGAGTACTGAATCGGGTTTAATATGAGATTTATAACATTCAGAGTCTCTTATTAGTCAAGGAAAACACTCATAACTAACTGTACTAAATGAGATTTTGCTGCTACATTAGGTATTAGGTGAAAGAAACTCATAAAAGCTCTGGCAGGTGCCTATTTACTGATAGGTAAATAGGAACAGCAAGTTGATAAATTAAGTACATGTTAAATACTTAGGTATTTTTATTGATGAAACACAAGTTTGTAATTTATCAACTTGTTGGTTCTCTGATCTATTTACCTACCGTGGCAGCAGGTGTTAGGAGACTGGATTACAGTAAGTCCTCGAATAACGTCGTTTTGTTATAACGTTGATTAGAAAAAATTGATTTCCGGCTGTGGCCCGTCTGTGGGGAGACAAAAATAAAATTTCGTAAAAGATAATAATACAAATTCACAATTAAAAATGTGACCAAAAAAAAAAAAAAACAGAGAAAACGTGTAAGATTAGAAACAAAACTCGAAGATTTAATGAGATTTGACGATGGACAGAGAGGTGTGGTTTCGTTATACGTCGTTTCGCTTAAAGTCGCAGAGGACCTACTGAATATATATTCGTTAGGTAATACTTGTAAACAAAATGATATGAAACTGGTGTGAACATGAATGTTAACTAGAATTAATTAGAACGAAAAGTATGAAGCGATTATTAATAAGATTACTACAATTTACTTCCCTTCAAAAAATATACAAAAAACAAAAATAATAAATTCCCAAATATAAATTCTTAATAAAAACCTGCTTGATAATGGCCAAAAAAAAGAGGACGAAATCGATTTTAGTTAAAGAAAATTTGTGGTTACAGAGAGATCCATGTGTAGGCGTCTTCAAGTGAGAGTTAAATCATATATCTTAACTAGGTAAAAAATTTATTTAAACGGTGACTGCTTTCTCGACAACTGAAGAAAGAATTAGTTTGGTTACGGTGAGAGGATTATCTTAGAGTGGCACAGCCATAGCAATACAGTAGTAGTAGTAGTAGTAGTAGTAGAAGTAGTAGTAGAAATGGTACACTCCCATACTGAAGTATGCAGCACCAGTTTGAAACCCACACCTGGTCAAGCACAGGTATTGTATGTTATTGATACAATGCCAACAGGTATTTTATGTCATTGATACAATGTTATATACCGAAACTCCTCATCAGTAAAAAGTTCCAAGTGAGGGACATATCTCTCATTCATCTTCCTATCCTGCCCTTTCCACCCCCTTGGTTGAGTTCGTAAGCCTGCACATCTCCCT
>WNWK01000095.1:375000-390000 GCA_009830355.1 Cherax destructor | reverse complement strand
TTCGCTAAGCTGGATTGATATGCTCGATAATCTCACTTTAAATTATTTAAACGAATGTTGGAATTAATCTCAAATTTCTAGTTTTTGTGTATATGATTTTGACACTGCATAATTTACTCAAAAAAATATGAATTATAAATTATGAATTATAAACGTAGATGATAATTAAGTTACGGACTACCTCTAAAAAACAAATTCCAGAATGACACAAAAAAAAAAATTGAGTAAAATGAATGAAAAAAAAAATCTATCAGAGGAAAAAAAATTGTACAAAGGGCAAAGGAAAATATATATATGTACAAAATCAGTGGACCAAAAATGGGCATTCTGGGCACGGTGGCTACCCACTCATCCAGTAGCGGGACTGGCTGTGCCATACCACCAAAAGAATCATCCAAATATGTTAACAGTGTTAGCTCTTCTTTTGCTTTCCCTGCACACAAGCATTCTGCTCTCTCTCTCTCTCTCTCTCTCTCTCTCTCTCTCTCTCTCTCTCTCTCTCTCTCTCTCTCTCTCTGGCAGATAGACCTTGATAAATTAATTTCCCCTTAGAAATTTAAATGGTAAATAGGCTATTATTATTATTGGCATTTAAGAGAGACTCTAGGATAACACACACACAAATTATCTTTCTTGAGCATGAGTCGACTGTAAGATGATAATTATCCAATTATATTTACCAATTACGGAAATATCGAACTTCTTGCAGAGGTTGGTGGATGAATTTGGTAGGGTGTGTAAAAGAAGAAAATTGAAAGTGAATATAGGAAAGAGTAAGGTGATGAGGATAACAAAAAGAATAGGTGACGAAAGATTGGATATCAGATTGGAGGGAGAGAGTATGGAGGAGGTGAATGTATTCAGATATTTGGGAGTGGACATGTCGGCGGATGGGTCTATGAAGGATGAGGTGAATCATAGAATTGATGAGGGGAAAAGGGTGAGTGGAGCACTTCGGAGTCTGTGGAGACAAAGAACCTTGTCCATGGAAGTAAAGAGGGGAATGTATGAGAGTATAGTTATACCAACGCTCTTATATGGGTGTGAAGCATGGGTGATGAATGTTGCAACGAGGAGAAGGCTGGAGGCAGTGGAGATGTCATGTCTGAGGTCAATGTGTGGTGTGAATATAATGCAGAGAATTCGGAGTTTGGAAATTAGGAGGAGGTGCGGGATTACCAAAACGATTGTCCAGAGAGCTGAGGAGGGGTTGTTGAGGTGGTTTGGACATGTAGAGAGAATGGAACGAGACAGAGTGACTTCGAGAGTGTATAAATCTGTAGTGGAGGGAAGGCGGGGTAGGGGTCGGCCTAGGAAAGGTTGGAGGGAGGGGTAAAGGAAGTTTTGTGTGCGAGGGCTTGGACTTCCAGCAAGCATGTGTGAGCGTGTTTGATAGGAGTGTATGGAGGCATATGGTTTTAATACATGACGTGCTGTTGGAGTGTGAGCAAAGTAACATTTATGAAGGGATTCAGGAAACCGGCAAGCCGGACTTGAGTTCTGGAGATGGGAAGTACAGTGCCGGCACTCTGAAGGAGGGGTGTTAATGTTGCAGTTTTATAACTGTAGTGTAAAGCACCCTTCTGGCAAGACAGTGATGGAGTGAATGATGATGAAAGTTTTTCTTTTCGGGCCACCCTGCCTTGGTGGGAATCGGCCGATGTGTTAATAAAAAATAATATATATATATATATATATATATATATATATATATATATATATATATATATATATATATATATATATATCTTGTGAATAAACACTAAGATATATATACCTCTCGATGCATATATACATACTATATAGATTGTGTCTGGTTGAGAGATTATTAATTATTTTTTTAATTCATTACTCGACACTAGTTATATTAAAAACGATAATTCCAGGATTATTAAATCATTCTTTATCATATATAAATTTCATCGTCTGTATAAATAATTATAATTAATAATTCATAATTATTGTTAGGTCGTTACTACCCAACTGCAATTAAAAGCTTGCTCCAATGAAAGCTTTTTTTAAATAAAGCTTTAAGCAGGGCGAAAAGATGCTCCACTTAAAGCTTTCTCTGCAGCTTATTTTTCTGTCAGTATTTCTTCAGATTAGCTTTTACAGCTTTTCCTCTGTCCTGACTGTCTTTTATGAGTTCTGTCCAATTCTATATAGCTCAGTCCCGTTCTGTTCAGTTCTGTCCAACTCAGACCCTTCTGTCCAATTCTGTCCAGTTCTTGCAATTAGTCCAAAAGGCTGATAATCCTAAAATGGAATAGTTTGTTTGGATAATATCCCTGTCTTGCCTCAAGATTCTTAATCCATTTTCCATCATGTAAAGTTTTTAAATAAAGAGGCAGAAAAGAGTAAATGGGAGAGAGGGAGGAGTGGATAACATAGTGGAAGCGAGGAGAACGTGGGACTGAGAAGAGAGAGGCCAGAGAGGAGAAAGAAGAGGAGAGACAAGGGTTTACACTTTGCCCTATCATGGCAACAATGCTCTTGTTGACGTTCGCGAAGCCATCTACGTTCAGCCGGATCCAATCCGGCTGAGGTGAGGTGTGAATCCGACTCGTATACCAGAACGGAAACACGATTATAAGTGTGAATATTTTACTGATGCTAATGCTACTACTACTACTACTACAACTACTGCTGCTACTTTAATTCTTACTATTACTACTGCAACTATTACTATATAATAATAATAATAAAATTAATAAAATATCATAATTATGCGAGATATTTATGTACCAATAACAATTCATATAAATATTCATCACAGTTATTATACAGTGATTAACCCTATATTACTGAATAATAACAGTAAACACTACTACTACTAATAAAATAATATTAAAAACATTAAAATAATCATAATTTCAGGAATGAAAATGCAGCCGTGTCAAGCCGGGTCTTGCTACTGCTAAACATGATAAAAAATATATATAAATTGTTCATATAAATTCCAAGAAATTATGCTCTCCTAACTAACAGAATTGTGTATAGTTATTTTTAAGTTCAAATTCTCCACGATACACACACACACACATATGTATATAGTATATATATATATATATATAAATATATATATATATATATATATATATATATATATATATATATATATATATATATATATATATATATATATATATATATATATATATATAGCTGACAGATGAGGCTGGGATGGTGCCCGAAAACAGGGGTTACAGAGGCATGACATTCCTCAAGGGTGTTAAAAAGTTTGATACTGGAATTCCACACAAACAAGTGCAAGACTGTGGAAATTAGAAATAGTGAGAGCTAAAGACGATGTATCATCAGGAACTGTAACAAGGACTCATCAGGTCTTAGTACGCAATATATGTTAGTTTATTATAAAGTATTCAGCACCAGCATGGAGTCCACTCTTGGTCAAACGTCAAAAAAAAAAAAAAAACTGGAGAGGGTCATGAGATTTGCAACAAATCTGTCCCTGGATCTGAGGGGATTCATCCATGAGACTAAAAGAACTGAACTTGACTCCCTAACAATAGAAAAAAACATCAAGGGGGATATGATTATGACATACATGATACTTAGAATATTTAAAAACCGGCATGAACAAACTATAAAAACCGAGACATCATCTGAAAGGAATATATGAAGTCAAAGCCAGAAAGATGGCAAGAAATACATTCCCATTCTCATCGAGAACTTATGCAAATAAATTTCATACACAGTTTCAAGAGTATGTATGATAAGACGCAAATAGTTAAGACAAAAAACACGAGTTGCAGACCAAGCCTTAATCATGACAATAAAATTAAGTCTTACAACTTGTGTTTTTAATATTGTTTTCCAGCTTGTGTTTCTAATCTCACAGGCCAGGAATCAATAACACCCGTCATTAGTTACGAAACGGGACCAGGAGATATACACCATGAGGTGTATATCTCTCGGCGAGAGTACACATAAATCCCTATTTAAAGGATTAAAGTATTCTTGACTGGTGACATGCAGCCTCAATGACCCTCGTGCAGTCAATGGGTTTGATACCCCATTACCCATCTAAGCAACCAGGATCTGAGGCTCAACTCTCGTTAGCACAGCTCAGTGCAACTCCCCGAGTACACATACATAGCTAGGCTGGTGGAGGTGCTTGCATGCATTCCTGTTATCAGTTTGCGTGTGTCCTCTCATCAGAATGTTTGCCAGGATTACTTTAAGTAATAGTACTCTCGAAAAATGTAACTATCAGTGTAATTAGACCGTTGTGTTGAGCACTGCAGTGTATACACTCACAGTGAATTAAGTTTTATATGGGTAGAGGTGAGACTCTGTGACCGGCAAATGCGTGACGGACAGCTTATCCACGCGACCCATGTTGAGATAATACTAATGTTGAGATCCATTGCTTATTCAGTTCTGTAAAGACGTAGGACCGAAAGGCCAGAGGATGATAAACTATTCACCTGACAAATGATCCGTGATAGGACACACTTTCTTGTGTCCTGACTGACAAAACAAAGACTTCAGAGGCAGTGTACCAACTACACGAATCCCAAACAACGATTATACTTCCAGGAAAATGGGTCGAATATGTTTTTTTTTTGTCCTCACTAAGCCACCGTGTTCGTGCAAAAACACGAAACCAATGAATATTTTTTTTTAAGATCAAGAACAGTTCCGCAAATGCATTCAGGAATAACACGGATATATAAATATCCAATAACATAAACAAGAGTTCTACTTACCGAGGTAAAACGATTACTGAACAAAATAGTCCTAACAATAATAAATACACACCCATTATATATATATATATATATATATATATATATATATATATATATATATATATATATATATATATATATATATATATTTATATATACGTATATATGACCAAAGACCCAGGAATATACCAAGAAAGGTAGTGGTGGATGTGTGTCACTTACACAGCAGAGTAAAGCTCTTACATTCCTCTTTATGGCCAATATTTCACTACAGATGCCTCCTTGCTGCCAAAATAACGATGACGAGAACCAACCTTTCCCCTTAAAGTGTTGATATACCAAACATGAGGCGTGATGGATGTGCCAGTCGCGTTGGAAATGTTAATTGTAAAAAAAATAGTCTGTAAAGGTAGGGTCTTTTCAAGTCCGAACCGCTGACGTGTGCTGGTCTGATAGCTGGGTTGTATAATTTGGCAGTACTGTACGTGTGTATACGTGTATGTGTGTACGTATCCATTTGTATATAAGGATTAGTGCTTGTATAACACATGCTATTCACTCCTACCTCCTTTTAAGTGGGCCAGAAATAGATGAAATAGTGTATCTACAAATTTAAGGACTTCTCCTGTTATTGAGACAACGTTATTCGTTGTATCTAAAAGAGTTTGTTCTATATCTCTTTCGTATTATCTCTTCACACTCTAGTATTTTTTTTCTTTCCTGGTTCGAGATGGACCATTCAAAAAGTCGCTAGTGGGTCTAAAATATCATGTATAGTTACGACTGAAAAGCTTGGGTTGGGTTTAAGTTGTTCCAGCCTCGGTATTGTGATTTATATTTATACCCCTCCCTCCCTGTCTCTCTCTGTGGCTCTGTCTTTCTCTGTGGCTCTGTCTCTCACTGTGGCTCTGTCTCTCTCTGTGGCTCTGTCTCTCTCTGTGGCTCTGTCTCTCTCTGTGGCTCTGTCTCTCACTGTGGCTCTGTCTCTCTCTGTGGCTCTGTCTCTCACTGTGGCTCTGTCTCTCTGTGTATCTTTCTCTGCATGTCTGTCTGTCTGTGTCTCTCTCGGGAATAAAATAATATAATTTTTAACGTATCACTGCTTTCTGACATCTATAATTCCCATTCCCCATCTTCTCTCTTCTCCCCATTTTTGTTTAAACCCCTCCACCCATCCCTTCGTTCCACCTTATTGCCCTTCCCCATTATTTAAGAGCATCTTTATTGGTCTCTATTATCTCAGCGAAACAATGGGGAAACGTTGTTGGGTTGGCTTTGTGGCCGGGTGGGATTGCCCATTCATCCAACAAGGAGGAGAATGGTACGAATTAATGGGGAATAACGAGATGTGTTACTGTTGAAAACGATGTTTCGTTAATCACTCGCTTCGTTATTAAGGTCTTGGGTGTTGAATTGGATATACAAGCGTTAAGATGAGCGTTATAAGCTGTGTGTGTGTGTGTGTGTGTGTGTGTGTGTGTGTGTAGCGAGTATATAGTACCAGTGTTGAGCCAACACAATGTAATGAGATATGTAATTAATAATCATATCAGTGGAAGAGTTACGAATCAGGGAACATATGATCACGACGTGAAAAATACCTTGGGTAATTTACAGAAAAAAAAATATTAGAGGAACTAGAGGGATATTTTAGCAGAAGAATGACAACATAAAAGAGGAATAAACTGGAATAAATAAATACTGGGGACAAATATTGATTTGTGAAAAAGAAAAAACCTGAATTCATGTGATTGAGAAATGTAAATTTGCGACATCTGAACAATAGTTAAAAGGTGGGGGCCATGAGTTGACTCTCAACCTCTCTGAGAACACACACAAACATACTTTTCTCTTGTAAATAAACCAAAACTTAACAATTTTTCAAAACACAATTCACGATAAGAAAAACACAGGCAATTCACCTAATCATTCGCGTCAGGCGACATTTTGCAGCACTCTGATCAGCAACACCAGCACTCTGATCAGCAACACCAGCACTCTGAGCAGCAACACCAGCACTCTGATCAGCAACACCAGTACTCTGAGCAGCAACACCAGCACTCTGATCAGCAACACCAGCACTCTGATCAGCAACACCAGCACTCTGAGCAGCAACACCAGCACTCTGAGCAGCAACACCAGCACTCTGAGCAGCAACACCAGCACTCTGATCAGCAACACCAGCACTCTGATCAGCAACACCAGCACTCTGAGCAGCAACACCAGCACTCTGACAGCAACACCAGCACTCTGAGCAGCAACACCAGCACTCTGAGCAGCACACCAGCACTCTGATCAGCAACACCAGCACTCTGAGCAGCAACACCAGTACTCTGAGCAGCAACACCAGCACTCTGAGCAGCAACACCAGCACTCTGAGCAGCAACACCAGCACTCTGAGCAGCAACACCAGCACTCTGAGCAGCAACACCAGCACTCTGAGCAGCAACACCAGTACTCTGAGCAGCAACACCAGCACTCTGAGCAGCAACACCAGCACTCTGATCAGCAACACCAGCACTCTGATCAGCAACACCAGCACTCTGAGCAGCAACACCAGCACTCTGAGCAGCAACACCAGTACTCTGATCAGCAACACCAGCACTCTGAGCAGCAACACCAGCACTCTGAGCAGCAACAGCAGTACTCTGAGCAGCAACACCAGCACTCTGATCAGCAACACCAGTACTCAGAGCAGCAACACCAGCACTCTGATCAGCAACACCAGCACTCTGATCAGCAACACCAGCACTCTGAGCAGCAACACCAGCACTCTGAGCAGCAACACCAGCACTCTGAGCAGCAACACCAGCACTCTGAGCAGCAACACCAGCACTCTGAGCAGCAACACCAGCACTCTGAGCAGCAGTCGAATTTCCTAATGTAACAATCTCCAACCAAGGTCCTACTGTGGTGTCGTTAATTACGGTTGTCACATAGCAAAGTTTGGCCGGTATAGATGGCACTATGTAGCTCACAGTGCCATTACGTAAGCAATTGCTGACAGCTAGATTGTACCATATTATACACTGTCATTTGTTCCCAGTTGCTTCTCGTTATTATATATATAGATATCCAGCACACAGGAGA
This sequence comes from Cherax destructor, assembly GCA_009830355.1. Classification (NCBI taxonomy): domain Eukaryota; kingdom Metazoa; phylum Arthropoda; class Malacostraca; order Decapoda; family Parastacidae; genus Cherax; species Cherax destructor. Next base: position 382,195 of record WNWK01000095.1, on the reverse strand, counting down.
GAGAAGAGTACTACGACGTTTCGATCCAACATGGACCATTTAAAAGAAACATTTACAACGCGACTCGTAAATGGTCCAAATCGGACCGAAACGTCTCGTAAGCTCCTCTCTCCTGTGTATGGTTATTTGTGTATTGTTCCTGTAGTATTGTGCCTTTGTATTCTTCCTCGTTATTAGTTTTTACGTCAACAATAACGAATATCAGTCGAACTAAAAACGCAAAACTCATTCAGAATGACAGAAACATTGCAAGTATGATTCTCTAATGAAGATAATATATTATATTAATTAAAAATATCTTCATCCAAACACGAAGACAAGACTTTACTCTCTTTGAAATTTCTTCAGAATACAGCAATACATATAGAGTGATATACTCCACCCGGTGTATATACACCTCGCGGTGTATATCCTAAGAGATCCACGCCTCTGAGTGTATACAAAAGATATATCTCATTGATATACTGAGAGATATGTATGTCTCGATCTATATGCTCTGTCTAAACAGCTAACTATACTTAACCTATCAAGGAAATAACACAGGTGGTATTATCTAAGGCCTATATATAGGCAATGTAATTATTATTCCGTAAATAGAAGAGCCTGATCTCCATTATGTGGTCATTAGTGTTGAAGAAAATACACGCTCTGTAGAGCAAGCTTTAACTGAGTTCTATATAGAGCAAAACGTAGCTCCAGTTAATGCATGATCTGCAACGTCTTTTCTATACAATGTCTTGTCAGTATATAAGTACTGGGCTCTATTTTAAGTGCCAATCAGCGGTTAAATCCTCTCTCTGTCAGCATTGATTCCTTTGGAACTCGTGTATATGTTGATATCTGGGAAAGTAACAGAAATAAATGTTGTTAAATCCCTTCTCAGTCGGATTTGATTCCTTTGGCTGAATGTTCCGTTGATATCTGGGGAAGAAACAGATATTAAGGTGGTTTTAAACCCCCGTACTCTGTCAGCTTTTCATCCATTGACCGAAATGTAGTTGATATATTGGGGGAAATGCCGTTGCTAATCGTTCTTTCCATTTTTAATCCGATTTTTCACCCACAGAATCCCAGTGATGCAGATTTTAATGGGTAAACGTTTCGCCCTCTGTACAACTTTATCAAGTCTTCACTGTCCCATCAGAGGGTGAATTTTAGTTTCAATCGGCAGAATCAAGAAATTATGCAAACGTCAACGAAATTAGTGTATAAATTACGAAAGAGAACTGATAACTATGGATACAACAAAAACAATGGAGTCTAGTGAACGAAAAAAAAAACCAATAGAACCTAGCAAACTGGCACCTTCGGTTCAGAACCGAAGGACCCGAATTTCATCTTGTGAGAGCTGAGACGACCGTACAAGTCTCCTGACACCCTGTTGCCCTTACTCACCTAGTGATAAATAGGTACCTGAGTGTTGATTGACTGTTGTGGTACTAATCATGGGAGGAAATAGTATACGTTAAATATGACTGGACCTTGAAATGATGTGAGGTGGGATAACAACCTTTAATAACGTTAAAGATAATATTACACTCAGTATAGAGCTTCAACTCATGATTTAATAGAGCTCTAACGAGGCGAGCGATACGCTGTCTTGCAATATATCCCGTTTTTTCTCTATATTTTAATGTATTAAATTCAGAGGAAAACACTGAATTAGAAGGGGTCAAATAGCGATTTCTCTCTCGTAGATTCTTCTTTATATTCGTCTCCAGCAACATTTTCGTGTCGTCAGAGGAAACTCAGAGTTCCAAAGGAGGAAATGTTAGTAAATCACGCAAGAGGAACCCCCGTCATCTTAACTCTTCCGTTTCTATACAGTCAAGGTGCCTTGAAAAATGGTACTTCTAAATCTTCCTTTGGATCGGCCGAGGTCATGAATCCACTTGACGCTTGTGTGTGTGTGTGTGTGTGTGTGTGTGTGTGTGTGTGTGTGTGTACTCACCTATTTGTGGTTGCAGGGGTCGATTCATAGCTCCTGGCCCCGCCTCTTTACTGATCGCTACTAGGCCCTCTCTCTCCCTGCTCCATGAGCTTTATCATACCTCGTCTTAAAACTAAGTATGGTTCCTGCCTCCACTAAGTCATTTGTCAGACTATTCCATGACAACTCTATGACTAAAAAAATACTTCGTAACATTCCTTTGACTCATCTGAGTGTGTCTGTGTGTGTCTGTCGGTCTGTCTGTGTCTGTCTGTCTGTCTCTGTGACCACATACGTACGCGTGTATTCATTGTTCGTACAATGCCTATGAAATATTTATGATTCATGATGCTCTCTGAAATACCGAGCATTTCGAAAAATGCATTTTATATTATTGGAGAAACTATTGGGATTATCTCCATGAAGTCAGGGCTCATCCTTTAGACACACAGTGCTTTGCACAAGCACTAACAGTCTGGTTGGTTGTTGTTTAATACAGATAATATGTAAATTAAGTCTGTCATTACAAATGTTTAACCAGTTCATTAATAAATAGCATTGATAAAAACATTTATTATTATTATTATTATTATTATTATTATTATTATTATTATTATTAATATATTGTAGAATATCAGTTATGTTCTGGATACAGATTATATAGAGTACTTTTTCAAGCAAGATCTACCAATATCAGGTAAGCATACGAGCTCCATTCATACAGAGCTACCAGCTTCATTATAACAGAGCTACCAGCTTCATTATACACAGACTACCAGCTTATTATACACAGAGCTACCAGCTTCATTATACAGAGCTACCAGCTTCATTAGTCAGCTAAGAGCTACCAGCTTCATTATACACAGAGCTACCAGCTTCATTATACACAGAGCTACCAGCTTCATTATACACAGAGCTACCAGCTTCATTATACACAGAGCTACCAGCTTCATTATACACAGAGCTACCAGCTTCATTATACACAGAGCTACCAGCTTCATTATACACAGAGCTACCAGCTTCATATACACACAGAGCTACCAGCTTCATTATACACAGAGCTACCAGCTTCATTATCACAGAGCTACCAGCTTCATTATACACAGAGCTACCAGCTTCATTATACACAGAGCTACCAGCTTCATTATATACAGAGCTACCCGCTTCATTATACACAGAGCTACCAGCTTCATTATATACAGAGCTACCAGCTTCATTATACACAGAGCTTCCACCATCATATTCACTAACCACAAACTACAACTACTCATAACAACCACTCTTGGCAAACTACCATCATTCATGACACCAGACATTACATTGATTTCTTGTATGACTAACTTTGGTGTAATTCTTATTGTAAGTTGATCCTTTCTTTAACTGTAAATAACTCAGTTTCTTTTCTATTATATCTCCTATTATTGTAACTGATTTTCACAAAGTTAGCCGTTTTACATTTCAGGGTTCCAATAAAAATATATTACAAGGACCTTAATGGAAATGAGTCACTGTCTGACTCTTTTTTTTTTTTTTTTTTTTTGGGGGGGGGGGTTATCCTTGGTAATTTACACTACGTATAATAAGTGTACTTATGTGTATCTGTACCTCAGTAAACTTAGTTCAGACTTCAGCAGAGCCACTACCACACACACTACCACACACACACACACACACTCACACACACCACCTCCAGAAACAGCCGAGACACTAACTTACAGTTTGCTTTAATTACAGCCTAAATGGGATCACGTGCGGCGCAGCTGGGTCCCTCTGACTCTAACTACTACCGGCTTTCAGAGACCTGAAAATTTCTTCCTTACACTGGCCCAACCTGTTTCCTGGTTCGCTTACTTGGTTGTATTCTCCAGGAATATTCTGTATCTCTCTTGTGATGCGTCGTAAAAATATTGGGCCAGAAATTTGATTAATATCGCTTCTACCAAACCAAACTTACACTGTGAGAACGTTTTAACCAATTCTAAGTTTTACCATCACGCTGACTTGATGAGAGACAGTAGGGGGAGAGGGAGGAGACGACAGAAGAATGAGAGATAGGTTACAATATTTGTGAGACAAGTGGTTGATGTGCTCAAGACATGAGAAATTGTTCCAAGAAGCGAGACACCTGGCAAGGTGCGTGCTGGATGTGTCTCAAACGACAGCAACACGACAAAACATTAATTCACTTGTCGCATATTCTCAAAAGAACTATCAATTTACATGGAAAAATGTAGCAAATTTAAGGAAAAATATAAAATAATAATAATAATAATAATAATAATAATAATAATAAAAATAATAATAATAATAATAATAATAATAATAATAATAATAATAATAATAATAATAATAATAATAATAATAATAATAATAATAATAATCAGAAGGTGCATGAATTTTTTTAGTTATTTGAAAATATGTATTTTGAAAAATCTAAATGGATTTGGCATTTTGAGATACAAATTAAAAGAAAAGATACTTTTAAAGATACTTATAAATGTATTTATTCATTTACGTTTGTTAAGAAATTGATGATATACATCAGAAGTATTTGAAAAATGTATATGTAGTCATAAAATTTTATTATTATTATTATTATTATTATTATTATTATTATTATTATTATCATTATTTACATGATATTGGAATAGTTGCTGAATTCAGTGTTTATTCTGACCCATCAGAGACTATATACACAGGTATACAGGAGTGCAGTGTATGCCTCTGATCCCTATTTTGAGAATTAATGTATTCTTGACTTGTGGTATAGAGTTAACCTGGTGTCTTACTGACCCTCGTGTAGTACACTTTACACCCAATTAACCCACCAAGGGTTTATACACTGAGAGGAATACAATAATAGGTGTTTTTTCATAGTGTATATACACGGAGAGCTTTCTTTAAATTCCTGTTTTAGAGTTTAAAGTATTCGTGTGTTGTGGTGTATAGGTGACAGGAAGTTTTAATAACAATCGTGTAGTCCACAGGCATTTAAACCCAATAAACTAACAAATTAAGACTCATTGCTCCCTGAGTGTCTACAAGTGAAGGAGAATTCCCATTGGTTATGGCTTTGCCCTTCTGAAGGGGTGAAGGGAACAGAAAACATTGGTGAAAGAGTAGATTTTGTACTCTGGAAGCGTGAGAATTACGAATATAACTATTAGGACGGAAGGGGAGGTGGAAGAGTACCAACAGAAGATAGACAGGATGGTGGAGTTAGAGAGGGAGGAGAGGAGGCAAGAGAAGTGGTAAGGAGAGAGGGTTGAAAGGAGAGAGTGATAAGGGGATGAAGGGAAAAGGATATTTGGGAGTGGAAATAAATGGTATAAAATACCGACACAATGGAAAAATAAATACATAAGCAGTATAATGTGATCCTTTATTGACAACGTTTCGCCCACACAGTGGGCGAATATATTCATGTTACTCATTTTCCAGGTAGATCTGTCTGTGACTCGATAAAGCCCACTGTGTGGGCGAAACGTTGTCAATAAAGGATCACATTATACTGCTTATGTGTTTATTTTTCCATATTTGGGAGTGTGAATGAGGGGAAAAAGGAAGGTAGGGAGGGAAGGAGTAAGAGAGGTAAGGAACGAGTGTGTGAGAGAAGAGTTTTAGCGAAGGGAGAGAGTTAAGTGTGTGAGAGAAAGGGTGAGAGAATATGGAAAAAAAGGGAGAGCGAGAGTGGGAGGGAAGGAGGTAAGGAAAGAAAAAACTGACAGAACAAGTGAAACAAGTCCCCAAGTAAACACCGAAGAACAGAGAGAGAGAGAGAGAGAGAGAGAGAGAGAGAGAGAGAGAGAGAGAGAGAGAGAGAGAGAGAGAGAGAGAGAGAGAGAGAGAGAGAGAGAAAGAGAGATGGCTGGACACATTTCCCCCCTGGTCATCGGAATCTCTAAGAGTTACAAATTTCCCCTTAATTTTCTATAGTTTTAAATCTTTCTCACAACCTTTCTGTATTTCATGTTTGTGACCTCTATTCTAATTTTGTAAATCATTCCAGAAAATATGCAATTATAAATTGTTTGACTTTACGTAGTTTATTTTCAGATATATATATATATATATATATATATATATATATATATATATATATATATATATATATATATATATATATATATATATATATATATATATATATATATATATATATATAATATATATATATATATATATATATATATATATATATATACATATTATATTATTAGTGAATATATATTTGAAACATAATATGTTTCAGTGAATTTATCTTGAAACATAAAGTCGTTGCAGAAACTTTATCTAAATGTCGATTTTTGCAGACCATTCAACATTATTTCATACAAGCAATTTCTTTGACAATCTTGAAATATTAAAGACAGAGACGGGTAAGAACACACGGAGGTCTTCTATCTCGTGGTAAGAATATTCAATATCTCCACGGGGATACTTAGTAAACATTGCTGGGGTGTCCCATTATTTGTCCCATGCGAGACATGATGGTAGTTGAGGTAGTTGAGGTAGTCCCATTTTACCTGTTTCTTCCCCATCAGTAGTAAATGTGGTCTGTAGTTCACAATCGATGGGCAGAGAGACTGCTGGCACGTCTCCATAAACCTACAACATATGTTAAGTTGCTGTTTAATAACCAGTGTAGGCGCGCCTCTGGCAAGACAGTGATGGAGTGAATGATGATGAAAGTGTTTCTTCTTTTTCGGGTCACCTTGCCTCGGTGGAAAACGGCCGAAGTGTAAATGAAAATTATATATATATATATATATATATATATTGTGTGTGTGTGTGTGTGTGTGTGTGTGTGTGTGTGTGTGTGTGTGTGTGTGTGTGTGTGTGTGTGTGTAGTGTGTGTGTGTGTGTGTGTGTGTGTGTGTGTGTGTGTGTGTGTGTGTGTGTGTGTGTGTGTGTGTGTGTGTGTAAATACGTTCTATGGCAGCACTCTGAAAGAGGTTAGAATATTGGAGCTCGGGGAGTTAATTGATGTGTTTGCATTGCTAGAAAAACATCTATGAAAAGACTGATGATATATGGTATTCCCTCTAGTGTAACTACACCCAATTCTGATCACATTCACGCCATAAACACAATCTTCACACCCACGTTCTCAATTTCCTAGCATCCCCCCTCTTCCCCACCCCTCTTAGATTTCTAGAACGCCACCACTTCTAGATCTTAAAATGTTTTAAACCTGGTCGTTGCTGGCACCAAATGCACAAAAACCCAGACGCTGCTTTTTATCACTCTGCCTTTGTTTTGATT
>WNWK01000095.1:345000-370000 GCA_009830355.1 Cherax destructor | reverse complement strand
AAGCTTATTGGATGAACCGTTCTCTAGTTATTATTCCGATTATTTATTATTATAATCATAAGTAAGCACTAAACCCACAAGGGTCATACAACTCAAACGTCATGGGTGTATAACAAGTGTATCCGTGTTTGGTCGTTTTGTTTATTAGGTTTAAATACTATCGACTACACGAGGGTCTTTAAGGCTCTATGTCATCTTTACACCACCAAAGATAATTAATACTTAAATGGGAATCAATATAAACTCTGTGTGTATCTTTTTGTTGATTCGCCGGGACTCTCCCGGCCCGGGCCTTGTCCAAGAGGTGGCCCGGCCTTGGCTCCCTTTCTCGGGAGTATCTCAGACTAACGTCTGCCATGGGAGGAGGTACTTGGGACCTCCTCATCTGTGGAACCAACGGTCCCCAGGCCTAGCCACATTCCCCGCCCTCACGGGGCTCGTAGGGAGAAGCTAGGCCCATCTTTGGTCTGCCATCTTCCCTGCCCCAGGGGAGCTAAAGGGAATAGCAGTCTTGTGAGCCGCAGGTGAAAGCAAGCTCTGGCTCAGGCACCTACCCTGCCGTAGAAGGGCTAGACATGGTGTCGATCTCTGTGTGTAGGAGGAGGAGGAGGTGTTGATTCACCGGGAAATCTCCCGGCCCGGGTCTTTACCAGATGGCGACCCGGCTCCGGCTCCCTAGCGTGGGAGTAGCAGAGACCGAAGTCTCCCATGGGAGGGGGTACCCCTAAGCGGTGGGACCAACTGGTCCCAGGCCTAGCCATATTCGCCCACAAGCACGAGGCAGGTAGGTAGATAGTTGCTAGGCCCCTCTGGTCTGCCACCTTCCCCTCCCCAAGGAGGCTGACAGGCTGACAGCCCTAGAAGGGCTGGGCATGATGATCGACCTCTGTGTTCAGTTCAGTTCAGACTCTCAGGTAAGGACCCACTAGGGGCGAGGGGGAAGTGGGGACAGAAGAAGAATAGCCGGTGAGAGGAAGAACTGAAGAAGAGGAGAAAGAGTCAGGACTAAACTCAACAGTCTAACTACTGTGGTACTCTGTGTGTATATACACTGAGATATACACACCTTTTGAATTATATACAAATTCACACTTATCGAAGTATATACAAATTCACACTTATCGAAGTATATATACCAATGCACAAGTGAATATATGATGAGTTTTTTTTTAGTATTTTATTTAAAAACTTACAATTTTTATACTAGCAATACAAACTAAGTAGTCACCTTACTATAAGTATGGTCATAACAAAACAATACCAAAACAACAGTAAGCACAAACGCCCACACAAGGATGTGCCATAACAACCCCAATAAAACCTAACTACCCTATAACAACGAAACTCCAAATAAACCATAATACTTACAAATAAAACCTAAAAGCTCCGTAGAAAACGGTAACCTTTACACCATTCTTAATGAGTCATACAAAGCGTCGTCAATACAACATTAGACTGAGACATAAATACAATATGCAATACAATAAAAAAAATTAGCGTTACATAACTCCTAACCTCCCCACAATGCCAAAAGAAACTTACACCGCACAAACATGTAAGTTACCAATAAATTTGTAAAAGTAGCACTACCCAACCCCTCTTGCACCCACTGGCCTGTCTACCTCAAAAAAACACCCCCCCCCCCCTTAGACCTAATTCCGGGACAAGACCAAAACATTTTATCATCTATATAGTGCCCCTATATAGTGCCCTTATATAGAGCCCCTATATAGGCACTCATCATAAGAAATGGACTACTGTACATAAGTCCAAACACTTAAATATATAATACTTCCTGAGTCACAAACAACAACATGCCCTGAACCGAAAAACATAGATACACAAATTTTATATATACATTTATGGCAATCCACTAAGTCGCCATCAATACAGTGTGTACAAACTTCTTACTACCTACACCATAACCAGGCAGCTGAAGAAATATACTAACACCATAACACATTGTCAAAATAAACCATAATGTGTCACTGAGAAAAAATAACAGAAACACTAACATAAACACTAACATAAACACTAACATAAACATTAACATAAACCACACTTAAGAATCAGCAAAATACACAAAAAGATCAATTATCACATAAAACAAAAATTTATAATATTATATAACCAACAAAGGGTACATAACCCTATGTTCAAAAACTGCTATTACATTGATACTTAAACCATATCACAACAAAATACATATCTAATATATATACGCTACAGTATAATATGAATATTGAAATATAATAACAGGCACCATAGCCAAACCTACACCATGCTAAAGTGTACAAAACCCCTACCAGGTTCCTAACATACTGTAACCTCCTAAAACAACACAACCCAGTAACTCATATCCTTCCTGCATGGGGCACCGCCCTGCACCCCTCAGCCGAAACTGAAACATAAACCCACCGTCCCAACCCCTTACCCCTCCCCCTCACCGAACCCCACTCATACCTCTAATATAACCAGTAACCAAACTCCACACCCCCCACCAAACTAAACTCACTCACACCGAATATACACCCCCCTCCAAAACCTCTCATACACCACACTCCTAACACCCCCATCCCCCAAAACCCCCACCCCCCCAAACAACACTGGTGACTAGCCTAAAACACCTTACCGTCCCAACAATAGCAACTGCCTCACCGTCAAACCCCTATAAACTGAAGGAAAACCGGATTCCCAAGCCTTACCGTAAACCTCCCTATTCCTACATTTTGTCCTATAAAACCCCACTGCCAATGCATTAATTTTAACCTCACCCCCTCATGCCCTCAAACCCCATGAAATGTGTATATAATCTAAGACTAAATATACCAACGCCCTATGAATGCCTTCTGAGCACTACCTCAAGTCCAAACTTAGCGCTCTCAAAACTGAAAATCCTTGTCCCCCAATCAACTCCAAAACCCCACCAAACCATTCCCTCACAAACCCAATCGACTCACAGAAGTACACCACATGGTACGCAGTCTCCAATTCCCCACACCTATCACAAGCCCCATCCCCAGTAAAACCCATCACTAATAGCTGAGCTCTGGAGGCCAGAATCCCATGTAAAAATCTAAACCCCGTATCTCGAACCCTTGGCTGCACTTTCACCTTCTTCAACCACCCCCAAATGCTCCTCCAATTATACAACGGAAAAAATGCCTCCCCCTGCACCACCTCCTCAGTCGCAATGATCCTATCTAATCTACTTACCCTCCCTCTTCCCGGGTCACCAATAACCAGAAGGAACCACAAAACTGCCTCACACGCCACCAATTCTCTTCCACCCCCACCACTTCCTAACCTCCCTCATTACCAACTCAACCCTCCTGCCCCTCGTCTCCCCCCTGATCATAAACTCCTGCTTTATGAAAACACTCGGCAATCTACTTCGTAAAGGAATCAGACCCAGACCCCCCACTTAACCCTCGTTTCCACTACCTCCCTACTTAACCAATGCCTCCCATGTCCCCACACGAAGCTAAGCACACCCTTCAATAACCTACGCACATCACATTCCAAAAGCAGAAACACCACCGCTCTAAACCACAATTTGCTATATACCAAACCGTTAACCACCACCACTCTCTGCAAAAGCGTTACTTCCCCTACACCCCAACCCCTCATCCTACTCAAGGCAGCATCCACCACCTCCCTCGAGTTCACCTCCCTCACCACCAAATGATCACCACTAAAAACTATCCCACAGATCTTTAAAGTGTCAACACAATGCCACCTCTCCCTAAAACCTAACATACCCCCTCCACCTCCCCACCTCCAAAAGATGTGACTTACTTCTATTTACCCTCATACCTGTCGCCAAACCAAATAACTCTACTAAACCATTAACCCTCCTCAAACTCTCATCTGTCCTTACCAACAATGTGGTGTCATCAACGTAACCAACGATCCTCGCCCTAGCCACCCCAACCTCCCCATCCTCCCTTACACCCTTACACCCAAGCGAAAAGGATCTGAGACAGCGGACAACCCTGCCTCAGTCCACGGCCAAACCTACAATCCCATTAATTTGAACTCTCAACAAAGCCCCTGCATATAAAGTGCTAACCCAACCCACAATCTCCTCTCCAAAACCCTGCCTTCTCAAAATGTCACACCCCGATTCACCCTATCATAAGCCATCTGCCAATCCAACCCCAAAACACCACCTTCCCGACTCTCTTCAATAAAACCTTTTATCCTGCGATGTCCATATCTAAAACTCCTCCCCAGTATCCCATATTGCCCTTCATGCAGCATACTCCCCAAACCCCTTTTGAGTCTATTAGCCAAAATCTTAGCAAAAATCTTATAATCCATGCACATAAGTGTTATAGCCGTATAATCCTTAAACCCCCCTTGACTGCTTACTCTTGGGAACTAACACCACTACCTCCATCCTAACAGTCTCCTCCATGACCCCACTCTCCCGCATCTCATTGAAAACCCTAACCAATACCCCTCGCAGCACCTGCCAATATTGCACATATAATTTCCCCGGTAATCCATCTAAACCCGGTGACTTCCCCATCCGTAGCCCCTTTACCGCCTCCCAAACTTCCTCCTCCATAATGTCCCCCTCAATAGCCCTCCTATCTTCCTCATGTATCCGCTCTGTAATACCCCCCAGAATACTATCACAAGCCCCCACATTCCTACCCTCTCCTCAAACTTTCAACCAAACCAAAGCTCGGCGTAACCACTCATCCCTTTCGTTGTCCTTAAACCCCTCCCAACCCCGTACCCCCATCTTCTCCTCAGCTAGCAAAGACGTCATCAACATTCCCTCCCTGCGCTTTTGAAAATGCCTTAATACCACAGCTGATGCCTTATCTCCCCACAAAACCTCCTCCATCCCACTCCTAACCCGTAAAGCCTGAAACCTTTCATTCTGAATATCCCGTAAAGCACTTTTAATACCCACCACCCTTTCCGCGTACCCCCCACCCCATCCCCCCATAACTACCCCGTAACAAGCCCTCTAAATAACGCTGATATCCATAACTATACCTAGCATCCTCCCTACTCACTCTCTCAAAAAACTCCTTTATTCCTTTCTTTCCTCACTCATTCCACCACTGAGCTACATGTACCCCATCCTCCCCTTCCACAACCCTGCCTACCAACCTTCAAAACCCACTTCCCCCGCCAGTCTACTAAGCAGACTCGCGTTAAGTTTCTAAAAACTCGGAAACACCTTCACTGCTCCATCCCAGCCCCCTTGAACCAAAACCCCCCTATGATCAGAAAAACACGTCTAAGCATTCAATCTTCTTCACCACCACCGCCCTTGTCACATAAACCCTATCCAACCAAGCTGCATGTCCACCCTGTTTCAGAAAAGCTTCGAAGCTTCAAAGCTGAACTTCACGGAGCTGCTGGTCATCAGAGTCAGGCAGCCCAGCAATTGTAAGAGGACGTCAGGCAACAACACTGATATACATTAACAAACCAATTTATGTACACTGAAAAGTGTGTATGACTGTGTATATATACAGAGAGGTAGGTGCATATGTATACCTCATCATATATTCACTTGTGTATTGGTATATATACTTCGATAAGTGTGAATTCGTATATAATTCGAAAGGTGTGTATATCTCAGTGTATATACACCCAGAGTTTATATTGATTACCGTTTAAGTATTAAATTATCTTTGGTGTTGTAAAGATGACATACAGCCATAATGACCCTCGTGTAGTCGATAGTATTTAAACTTAATAAACAAAACGACTAAACAGGGATACACTTGTTATACACCCATGACGTTTGAATTGTATGACCCTTGTGGGTTTAGTGCTTAGTTATTTTTTTTTTATTGACACATCGGCCGATTCCCACCAAGGCAGGGTGGCCCGAAAAAGAAAAATTTTCATCATCATTCACTCCATCACTGTCTTGCCAGAAGGGTGTTTTACACTACAGTTATAAAACTGCAACATTAACACCCCTCCTTCAGAGTGCCGGCACTGTACTTCCCATCTCCAGGACTCAAGTCCGGCCTGCCGGTTTCCCTGAATCCCTTCATAAATGTTACTTTGCTCACACTCCAACAGCACGTCAAGTATTAAAAACCATTTGTCTCCATTCACTCCTATCTAATACGCTCACACATGCTTGCTGGAAGTCCAAGCCCCTCGCACACAAAACCTCCTTTACCCCCTCCCTCCAGGCTTTCCTAGGCTGACCCCTACCCCACCTTCCCTCCACTACAGATTTATACACTCTCGAAGTCATTCTGTCCCGTTCCATTCTCTCTACATGTCCGAACCACCTCAACAACCCCTCCTCAGCTCTCTGGATAATAGTTTTGGTAATCCCGCACCTCCTCCTAATTTCCAAACTCTGAATTCTCTGCATTATATTCACACCACACATTTACCTCAGACATCACATCTCCACTGCCTCCAGCCTTCTTCTCGTTGCAACATTCATCACCCATGCTTCACACCCATATAAGAGTGTTGGTATAACTATACTCTCATACATTCCCCTCTTAACTTCCATGGACAAAGTTCTTTGTCTCCACAGACTCCGAAGTGCTCCACTCACCCTTTTCCCCTCATCAATTCTACGATTCACCTCATCCTTCATAGACCCATCTGCTGACATGTCCACTCCCAAATATCTGAATACATTCACCTCCTCCATACTCTCTCCCTCCAATCTGATATCCAATCTTTCGTCACCTAATCTTTTTGTTATCCTCATCACCTTACTCTTTCCTATATTCATCTTCAATTTTCTTCTTTTACACACACTACCAAATTCATCCACAAACCTCTGCAACTTCTCTTCAGAATCTCCCAAAAGCACAGTGTCATCAGCAAAAAGCAACTGTGACAACTCCCACTTTGTATTTGATTCTTTGTGTTTTAACCCCACACCTCTTGCCAAGACCCTTGCATTCACTTCTCTTACAACCCCATCTATAAATATATTGAACAACCACGGTGACATCACACATCCTTGTCTAAGGCCCACTTTTACTGGGAAATAGTCCCCCTCCCTCCTACACACTCTAACCTGAGCCTCACTATCCTCATAAAAACTCTTCACTGCTTTCAGTAACCTACCTCCTATTCCATACACCTGCAACATCTGCCACATTGCATCCCTATCCACCCTATCATACGCCTTTTCCAAATCCATAAATGCCACAAAAACCTCTTTACCCTTATCCAAATACTGTTCACCTATATGTTTCACTGTAAACACTTGGTCTACACACCCCCTACCTTTCCTAAAGCCCCCTTGTTCATCTGCTATCCTGCTTTCTGTCTTACTCTTAATTCTTTCAATAATAACTCTACCATACACTTTACCAGGTACACTCAACAGACTTATTCCCCTATAATTTTTGCACTCTCTTTTGTCCCCTTTGCCTTTATATAAAGGAACTATGCATGCTCTCTGCCAGTCCCTAGGTACCTTACCCTCTTCCATACATTTATTAAATAATTGCACTAACCACTCCAAAACTATATCCCCACCTGCTTTTAACATTTCTATCTTTATCCCATCAATCCCAGCTGCCTTACCCCCTTTCATTCTACCCACTGCCTCACGAACTTCCCCCACACTCACAACTGGCTCTTCCACACTCCTTAGTTATGATTATAATAATAAATAATCGGAATAATAACTAGAGAACGGTTCATCCAATAAGCTTCAAACTTTCATCGTTTGTGTACGGTAACGTGGAACAGATTCTTGGAACAATTGATATGTTCGCGTGAACAATGTTCATTGTTCAACACATTCCCAGCATCCTGGAATATCTTTGATAATTACCAAAATCCTCAGTGTCGTGGTTTCAAACGTTCAAAAAATGACGTTACATATTTGCCTGACGGTGGAGAGTAAAAGTCAATGTGTTGGAGAAGACTTGATTATTATGTATGCAAAACTGTGTGGAAATTTTCCATTTAAATCACGTTAAACCAATTTCAGTTTACATCTTCTGAACGACTTTAATATTTAATGGCTGAAGCTTCTTATGGAATTGCTAAGAATATAAACATCAGCTTTAAGGGCATTTTTAAATTTAACTTAGATAATCTTTAATATTTTCGGAGATACCCTGAAAAAGCCCCCTCAGTTTAGCATCAAACTTATATGCCGTGTGAATGTCCTAATTTACCATTACTGAAGTAATTATCAAATTAATGTTCGTATGACCAGTTAATGCCTCTTCTGATAGCCTTCAAATCTTCAGTTCTAATATATAACTTTACAACAAACTCATGCTGCACTCTGCACTATTCCAACAGCTTGCACTGAGGTAGAGGAGACTGGGGTTAGAAAACACGGGGATACTTTTCTGGTCCCTGCAGCTTCCTAAATACATCTACTTATGAGCATAAAGTGTTCGTGTGTTGTTTAAAGTGCAAATATCACTGTTTATAAGTTGTTAAGTGTTGATAACAAGTGTTGTAAGTGTTCATAACAAAAGCAATACTTTCAAAACAAAATACTGTCGAAAACAAAAACAATAGTGTCGTAAACCAAAACAATAGTGTCGTAAACCAAAACAATAGTGTTGTAAACCAAAACAATAGTGTCGTAAACCAAAACAATAGTGTCGTAAACCAAAACAATAGTGTCGTAAACCAAAACAATAGTGTCGTAAACCAAAACAATAGTGTCATAAACCAAAACAATAGTGTCGTAAACCAAAACAATAGTGTCGTAAACCAAAACAATAGTGTCGTAAACCAAAACAATAGTGTCGTAAACCAAATAAGTAGTGTCGTAAACAAAAACATTAGTGTCGTAAACAAAAACATTAGTGTCGTAAACAAAAACAGTAGTGTCGTAAACAAAAACAGTAGTGTCGTAAACAAAAACAGTAGTGTCGTAAACAAAAACAGTAGTGTCGTAAACAAAAACAGTAGTGTCGTAAACAAAAACAATAGTGTCTTAAACAAGTGTAAAAAACAATAGGTGTCGAAAACAATGGCACCAATAACTAGGGTCCCAGCACCACCTGTGTACCTTAGCACCGCCTGGGTACCCCAGCTCCATCTGGGTACTCCATCACCACCTGGGTACCCCAGCACCAACTGGGTACCCCAGCACCAACTGGGTACTCCAGCACCACCTGGGTACCCCAGCACCAACTGGGTACCCCAGCACCAACTGGGATTATTTTTCTAACAGTTACCGTGTGTGTGTATGTGTGTGTGTGTTTGCGCGCCTACCTTTCTACCTCTCTGCCTGTTCGCCTGCCTCTGCTTCTCTCTCATTTCCTGGAAATAATATAAGAGAAGTTGCCGTATCTTTTGATCTCGTTCGCTACAAGTTGAATTACTTGGCTGATGTTTGCCTCACCTGAGGAAGACGTGGGCCTTGCAGCATCAGCAGCTGCTGAGATGAGAGACTTCCCAAGATGCTCGGATATGCTGAGATGCTCAGCGTGTCGAGATGTTGGGAGTCTTGAGATGCTGTGACATGCTCAGATTCGTACCTATCGATGAATATACACTTAAAAATATACACATATCTCTGTGTGAACACTAAGAGAAGCACCTCTAGGAATATATACAATAGTAGATACACCCCTCTCAGTGTATATTCACTGCTAGATACACATCTCTGTGTATATGCACTGCTAGATACACATCTCTGTGTATATGCACTGCTAGATACACATCTCTGTGTATATGCACTGCTAGATACACATCTCTCAGTATATATACACTGCTACATACACATCTCTGTGTATATACTTTGCTAGATACACATCTCTGTGTATTAACACTGATACACACATTTGTGTGTATATACACTGCCTTGTATTAAGTATATACACTGCCTTGTATTAAGTATATACACTGCCTTGTATTAAGTATATACACTGCCTTATATTAAGTAAGCTTTTATATAGAAAATTCAACGTCATGTCATAGCAACTTCATATCATAGCAACTTCATGTCATCATTGCAACTTCATGTCATCATTGCAACTTCATGTCATCATAGCAACTTTAGGTCTGTCTTTGTCTTAGTTATGTGTTACAAGTTAATCCAAAACCAACTCACGTACAAGTTACACCAACTTGACTACAAGTTATCTCGATCAAAATACAAGTTACTTACACCTCTAACAACAGACAAGTTATTCAGGGAAAGGAAATCCTGCTTCACAAACCTACTGGAGTAATAAGACAAGGTAGCAGAAGACGGGAGAGAGAGAGGGATGGGTAGACTGCATCTTCTTGGACTGTAAGAAGGTTATCGATACAGTACCACTCACCCATGTTGCAGCGAAAGCATTATACTGGCCAACCTTTCGCACACAAAAGACTTTAGTCTATTATAAATCATTTTATAGTTTTTCTTTTTCATTCGCTACGAAATTCAACTTTTTGCAATATGCTGGGTAGTGTATTTCATAAAGAGCTTAATCTGTTGTGTGGGCTCGATTCTTCGTCCGCTTATCGAGGTCTGGTCTCCCGAAATATGTTAAGGATTTGACTGGTTTATTCATTCAGAAGCGCTAAATCCATATGGGTAAAACATTGCCTGGGAAATGGGAGATATTTTTGACTGAGATGTGAAACGTTCTTGATAGGATCAAGAACCCTTCACCAGCCTTAAGGCGCCCATCTTGAATGGTGGCACGGTAGAAGACAGCATCAAGGCATCTTCAGTGGCAGCATCGTAGAAGACAGCATCAAGGCACCTTGAAGGGTAGCATCGTAGAAGACAACATCAAGGCACCTACTTCAAGAGTAGCATCTTAGAAGACAGCATCAAGACATTCACCTTGAAGTGAAGCATCTTAGAAGAGAGCATCAAGGCACGTACTTCAAAGGTAGCATCTTGGAAGACAGCAACAAGACACTCGTGTAGGGAGGAGGGCACCACAAAACAGTCACTGAAACACCTGGATGTGTCGCCTTGCACGACACTTGCTCTCAGAGTTTCACAAAGTGCATAAACCTCCCAGAAAAATATCACACGTAAGGTATAATATAAACTTTAGCCATTTATAAGAGGAAAGCAATTCAGTGGAGAAGGGAAGAAGGTTTTACAAGGACAACGAAACTAGCTCCTTCCAGCCTGACTGCTAGTCCGACTGGCGACTGGTACTTATTCAGAGCAAAGTTTTCTTGACTTATAACCTCGTTTGTTGCAAGTTGAATTCCCTGGCGGACCTTTGCTTCACCTGCCGGAGACGTGATGAACTTTACTGCTGAGGGAGACGCTGCCGGAGGCTCTTCCAGTCGTAAACACTGGGAAATATGTTTTTCTGGCCGCTGCAAAATGGAGAAGGTAGGGCGTTGGTAAATAAGGTATCTCCGGTGTTGTCTCCCAAAACACTAGCTAGTGACCTGTAGACTGCTGCTTTGTTGTGTGTGTGTGTGTGTGTGTGTGTGTGTGTGTGTGTGTGTGTGTGTGTGTGTGTGTGTGTGTGTGTGTGTGTATCTCTGTGTGTTGTGATGAGTTAACAAATTACAACTGTGTGCACCTCTAACATGTGACTAATCCTTACACACACACCTTTTAAGAAGTGACACTGAGGATTCTAGCTACTAAGTCAGAAGAGGAGATAAAGAAGGAGAAATAGAAGGAAGAGAAGGAGGAGGAAGGAGGGAAGGGTATGTTCTCCAGGTATGGACATCTTTCAATGTCTTGGAGACATTTGGTAGGGTGTAGCGATGGTCTTGGATGAATTTGTGGTGACAGCGGTGGATAGAAGTGTTAGTGGTGGTTGCAGTGCTGGTTGCAATGGTGGTTGCAATGGTGGTTGCAGTGGTAGTTGCAGTGGTGATGGGTTTAGTAAGTAAGAAGTTCTTAGCTGAAGGCAGGTTGCCCAGATACCCAGCTACCATTCCAGAATTTATCGGGAGGGGAAATACCCATCCTGCACTGTAACCTGCTGTCATAGTGAAGCTGGCTCTCTCACTACTATTGATAAACGTTGAAATATGTACGTTTTGTGTGTTTTCCGCCAACTTTTTATTGCCAGATGTATCTCAGCAGATTTGTATTTTCTTGTTTATTGATAAACATGAGTTTTTTAAATTAAATATCATTTGTAAGACTGTAGATAAAAAATAACGTTGTAATATGGGAAGGGTAATAGCAAGAGGCAGAATGGCTGGCACCTAGGTGGCAGCACTGACCCTTAGGTTACAGTACTTATCCCTAGGTAGATCCATTGACCCCTTGGGGGTAGCATCGACTCCTGACTAGCACTAACACCTAGGATCTCAGTGCCTAGTGGTCATTACTGCCAATATATAATTACACATTGCACTACCTCAAGCAAAATACAGCCTACTTGAGGCCTATATCAGAATACAGCCTACTTTATGAAAGCAGAATACAACCTAGTTGAGGCCTAAGAGAGCAGAATACAGCCTACTTGAGGCCTATGAGAGCAGAATACAGCCTACTTGAGGCCTATGAAAGCAGAATACAACCTAGTTGAGGCCTATGAGAGCAGAATACAGCCTACTTGAGGCCTATGAGAGCAGACACACGAGTGAACTTTCACCTCTGCTTATAATAAATATTCCTTACGTTGACTCGAAGCCTTGAAGGTCGTCTTTAAACTTGTCAAAATCGACAGCGAGAAATACTGATGATAAATGTCTATATTTTTAAAGCATTTAAAAATGCTGTTCTTCCTGTGAATTTCATTGTTATTCATGAAGTTTATTTGAAGCTAAGGATTTCTCAAGTGACGGTGAATATTGATTTTTTTTTAATTTAGTCACTGAAGACTTTTCGTTTATGAGAAGAAATAAACAAACATCATTACGTTAAAGACCCCGGTGGCTAAAGCTCTCGCTTCACACACGGAGGGCCCGGGTTCGATTCCCGGCGGGGTGGAAACATTTCGACGTGTTTCCTTACACCTGTTGTCCTGTTCACCTAGCAGCAAGTAGGTACCTGGGTGTTAGTCGACTGGTGTGGGTCGCATCCTGGGGGACAAGATTGAGGACCACAATGGAAATAAGACAGACAGTCCTCGATGACGCACTGACTTTCTTGGGTTATCCTGGGTGGCTAACCCTCCGGGGTTAAAAATCCGAACGAAATCTTATCTTAATAATAATAATATTATTATTATTATTATAAATATTATTAATGTCTTGAAAAAAGCACTAAATTCGTAAGGGTTATTCAGCAATTGCGGAATGATAGATAATTTGGTTTGATCCAAGGAAGGAGAAGGCTGCTCCAATTCCTACAATATATTCCCGTCTTAGTTGCTCCCAAAATTTTCAAAATTTTCCATTGAACTTCGTTATTCCATTCTCTTGGCTGAATCTATTTTTTCAAAGTCCTTATTTTTTATACTTTCCATTTTTATTTTATTACTGAGACAACACACTTTTCTATATTACGTCTTAAAATATATATTGAAGAATTTTTCTGTCTTGGGAAGACACTGTGTGTGTGTGTGTGTGTGTGTGTGTGTGTGTGTGTGTGTGTGTGTGTGTGTGTGTGTGTGTGTGTGTGTGTGTGTAAAGCTATAAAATATTTTGAGAAAATAATATTACGAATTAGCTCGACACACAATCCCAGTCAATTCTTCGATGGGGCCAGGAGATAGAGTTTGACCCCCACAAGTACAATTGGGTAAACACATTGGGTATATAACAAAAAATATTTTAAGCGTCTCAGGAACTTAAAAGTCAAATATTTCCATGAACAAAAAAATATATTAAAAACTGAAACGCCGAGTAAATATTGATACAAGACTGAATACAACGTAAATATTATATTGCATGACAAACTTAGCCTGGGGGAAGAACAACAGCAGCAGACTGTCTTAATAGTGTATATTCTGCAATACACACTGACTCGACCCCTGCAACCACAATTAGGCGAGTTCACACACACACACGCACACGCGCGCGCGCGCACACAGCTTTAAGACGAGGTATGATAAAGCTCACGGAGCAGGGTGAGAGGACCTAGTAGCGATCAGTGAAGAGGCAGGGCCAGGAGCTGAGTCTCGACCCCTTCAACCACAAATAGGTGAGTACAAATAGGCGAGTACACACACACCCACACACACACACACACACACAGGGATAGGAACGACATAACGACGTATAAAATGCTGAGAGGAATTGACAAGGTGGATAGGAACAAAGCCACTGAGCCAGGTGGCTCAGTGGTTTACGCACTGGCCTGGAGTTTAACGACTTACTTGCCATGGGTTCTAACCCCACCCGTACCGTGGCTTGTTTGCAATCATGTCATTACGATTTCGTAAGTCATGGCGTCTTTAGTTCACCTATTCACCATTTATCCAAAATTAGTTAAACTCTAAAATTGGAATTGAAGCCAACACTGTATACGTCTACAGAGAGAGATGCGTCTGTTGATGTATACACCATGAGTACTGAGTACCGTGTTGGCGGATCAAATGGCACGCGAGTGACTAATAACTCTGTAAAATGACTAACTTCTTCACAGTGGAATGACGACATTCATCAGAGGAACGACAAACTCAAGCATAGATTATTGACAAATTAAAATCCATTGGAATGACGACCTTCGGCACAGAGCAACGACGAACTTCTATAACTGTACGAGATGACAGTCTGAAACGACACAATTCCCCCGTTTAACATAAGCTATCCAATTGCTATAAGAAACGGTTGTTATTGTTCCATCAAGATCCGTGTTGACTCTTCCCTGGGGCTGGCGTGCACGGAGCCTAGCTTATGTTGACAATCGTAATTACACCCATTGACGAATAAGACGCATGTGCAGCGTCTGGGTATCTGAGAATGAAGATGCCCAGATGCTGCGCATGTGTCTCATCTCTCAACACGAGATGAAGGGTATATATACTTCTGAGTTAGTTATTTTATGCTATTGTGTTTTATTCCTCTTCTTTATTCCTCAGTTTTATAATAAAGACAAGGAATGTATAAGATGGTCGAAACTTAGAGTTGGATTCCATTAAACCTTTGTCTTTTACTGATCCTAGAAAAGTTGATCCTCTATAGTTATGCTCTTTTACGAGCCAAAACAACTTCGATCACTTATAGCCGTCAAGTTTACTGAATCCTGAGCCTCATCTGAGACCCAGTGAATCATATGTGCTATAAATAAGATATATTTTATATTGCATAATATAGCTAATGCCTATATTACTATATACGTGTATACTTAATAAGGACCTTTAGTAAACAGAGAGGTCATAGTCCAAGAACCGGTTCACTACTTACCTCGGAAGCCTAAATGTAATTAAAGACATGGCGACGTGTGTGTGTGTGTGTGTGTGTGTGTGTGTGTGTGTGTGCGTGCGTGCGCGTGTGCGTGTGCGTGAGAGATGTCCCTTTACAGTATTCCATGGTAAACACAGTATTTCAGACCCCACACATAGTATTCCAGACAATGCAACATTCCTGCATCGCAGCATTGTGTACTAGGTCCCACACAGTATTCTAGGTCCCACACAGTGTTCTAGGTCCCACACAGTGTTCTAGGCCCCACACAGTGTTCTAGGTCCCACACAGTGTTCTAGGTCCCACACAGTGTTCTAGGTCCCACACAGTGTTCTAGGCCCCACACAGTGTTTTAGGCCCCACACAGTGTTCTAGGTCCCACACAGTGTTCTGGGTAACACTCTAGGGGGACTGTGCTGGCGTGTGTGCCCTGTACTATTATTTGTTGCCCCTGCTATATCAGCTTTCAATGTTTTCGCTAACTTTTTGCAGAGCCTCATCTCCGCTTTACATTCAGCCGCGTGCTCGTCGTATTCCTCCTAAACTACTTCAACCATTTCCTCAGACTCGTCTGATGCATAGGCTTCAGCCTCATAACGTAGATAGGCTGTCTCCAAGGCTCCTAGCTTTCCCTCTAAAAGCTCTAAGCACTTTCCTAGATCTTGACAGTCCACATCGTTGGTTAGTCTGATATCTCGGCACTCCCTACATGCCTTGGTTATGCGTCCCTTGTGAGCGTTCAAAGATCGCTTTAGCTGGATTAGAGCTGGGACAGATACTTTCTGATTCTCCTCCATCATTGTTGTGGTTCAGTTAAGAGTTTGTCACTAATTTATACTTTAATTAGCCCACCCCACAGCACAATACGGTATTGGGTGAGAATAAGTGATTCCCAATGCCCCTCAACAAGCTTGACGACTTTCTTTACATATATTGACTTGACTCAATTAAATGTACACTGTTAGCCCTCAAACCCAACTAAAATGTATATTGTTATTATGAAAGCTTAACCTAGCAAATCACAATTTAAATGAGTCAAATACAATAAAATTCACAGTAAAAATATGTAGTCTTTGCAAATAATTCACTTGGTTAACACAAAATAAATTCAGTAACTCACTTATAAACAGTAAATGAATAATGTTGTATAATTAGCTTTGGCTTAACTGAGCCTAGCTTGTATAATTATTGTAGTTAGTTGAGGAAGGTAACTCCTAGTCTAACTTTATAACTGTTGAAATTAGTGTGCAACTAGCCTGAATCTAGCTTGCAAGGTAAATGATAGCTAGGTTAAATCTGACCTAGCTGTTATAACTGTTATAATTATTGCAGAAGCCTAGCCTAACTGTGGCTGCCTTGCAATTCACTGTAAGTAATTAAATATACAAGTTTCCTAACCTGGCTTACTTGTAATCACTGTAAATAAATAACTCACAAGCTAACTAGCCTACTTGGCCTGCCTGTAGATTACTGTAAATAATAAACTTCTGATTAGTTAGCTTAACCTAGCCTGAGTAAGTCTTTGGGCCTAGGTGTGATAACTTAACCTAGCTAATTAAGACTAATGTCTGCTTAACCTAGCAATTCCACATCCGGTTCGAAGGACCATTGTAGAAACTTGTTTTGGGACTGCCTCCTTGTAAGCTGCACTTAGAGCAAGCACTGTTGACACCGACACTCTGAGACACTTCTCTCAGACTTACAAGTGGTTATGGGACAAATTTCTAGCTAACTGCAGTAAAGGGATTCCACACTGCTTACATGAACTGAAAGGGGAACAACTTACTTGATGTAGTAGCTATGTGTCCTGGACTTCCTTATCTATAACCCCCTCCTAACACCATGTGCAGTGGAGAGCCTTAATCTGCAAATAAAGTGGTAATTAGTGTCCTGCCTGCACCTCAGAGTTCCCTGGTTTCGAAGGATATCCCTTAAGCAATATATGCAGTAAGTGACACTAGCTTCTAGACTAATACTTAAGGGGGATTGCCCACAATTATTACCTTATAGTGGGCATTCGCCCGCTTATAACCCAAAGCTCAAATAACCCCACCTTACTCCGAATATCGCCGGCCAGCTTTACTAAGAGAAATGCAGAGTATATTATCTTACTGTGGGGGCCTGGGCCAGAGACGAATATCCACAGTACGTTGGGAAGCCTCTGTGATTCTTGGTTCCCAGGCAAGTATTTTGAAGACACGTGGGGGACCGAGCTCTAGCTCTTAGTACCCTCTTAACACCACGGTGTCCAAGTCAAGAAGGAGGACTAGCGCTCTCTCCCGCTTAGATTCAAGTTTGGAGCCGCTAGTTCTCGTTAGCTAACATAATCTAATGTTCCTATTTAAGGCTTATATCTACCTATGTTAGGGTGCTAGAGCTACCGTATTAATATCTAACGTCGCCTTAATAATCCTTATATTAGTTTCTAACTGTACAAACTTGCCTAGGTGTTCTTAGGTGAATAAATCTAACAATTAAAATGTACATAATAGTTACCTTCGTCAACTCGAATGTGTATGCTTGTTTTGGTTGGGTGTGTGGGTTCCTGAACTCCGAGGGCCGATCCGTGGTATGTTTAAGGCTCCTTACGGCTCACTTACCCTGTGGAACTCGAGTGACCCAAAAAGTTTCCACATCCTTCTTTCAAGAGTTTGTACGAAATTACCAGCTAGTCAGTACATCATAAACTTAAAAACTATCATAGAGTAAACAAAGAACTAGACAGACCATCACATTGGGCTACCAGACATACCAGCCAGACATACCGGCCAGAGATACCGGCCTGACGCATGAGGTCACCACACTGTATATTAATTACCGTTAGACCATGATTTACATACAATTCAATATCTTTAAAGTATTTTCGTAGACTGCAGATTCTTACACCAACTTGCTAATAAAGAAAACTAATGAAACTCCCAACGACTATTTTTTCATCTAACGAACTTTCTCCAAGCAGAGTTCATCGTCCTGGAAGTCACTCCCTGCCAAGCTTTATCTATAAGGCCTATGCAATGGAAGACATTGAAGTAATCCTTCCAGAACTCTCTTAGGGTCAATGCAGAGTCATTGGTCATATCAAAGCACCTTTGAAACATTGCTTTGGTGTACAGTTTTTTGAAGTTTTCAATGACCTGCTGGTCCATGGGCTGGATGAGAGGAGTGGATACATTACAGAGATGCACTATGAGGAGACGTTGAACAAACCAAACCTATGTCGGAGACGAAGACATGAGGTAACACGATTACGACATACAAAATACTGAGAGTCCTAGACAGGGCGGCGAGGGACACGCTGCATTCTTATGTCAAGCTGCTTCATTCTGCGTTAGTGGTTCCCTAGCGCCCTCCCTCCCACACACATAAGCGCCCACCCCACACACATAAGCGCCCACACCACACACATAAGCGCCCACCCCACACACATAAGCGCCCACCCCACACACATAAGCGCCCACCCCAAATACATAAGCACCCACCCCACACACATAAGCGCCCACCCCACATGCATAAGTGCCCACCCCACACACATAAGCGCCCACCCCACATGCATAAGCGCCCACCCCACACACATAAGCACCCACCCCACACACATAAGCGCCCACCCCACATACATAAGCACCCACCCCACATGTATAAGCGCCCACCCCACACACATAAGCGGCCACCCCACACACATAAGCGCCCACCCCACACACATAAGCGCCCACCCCACACATATAAGCGCACACCCCACACACATAAGCGCCCACCCCCACACATAAGCGCCCACCCCACACACATAAGCGCCCACCCCATACACATAAGCGCCCACCCCACATGCATAGGCGCCCACCCCACACACATAAGCACCCACCCACACACATAAGCGCCCACCCCACATACATAAGCACCCACCCCACATGCATAAGCACCCACCCCACACACATAAGCGGCCACCCCACACACATAAGTGCCCACCCCACACACATAAGTGCCCACCCCACATACATAAGCACCCACACCACATGCATAAGCTCCCACCCCACACACATAAGCGCCCACCCCACACACATAAGCGCCCACCCCAAATACATAAGCACCCACCCCACACACATAAGCGCCCACCCCACATGCATAAGTGCCCACCCCACACACATAAGCGCCCACCCACATGCATAAGCGCCCACCCCACACACATAAGCACCCACCCCACACACATAAGCGCCCACCCCACATACATAAGCACCCACCCCACATGTATAAGCGCCCACCCCACACACATAAGCGGCCACCCCACACACATAAGCGCCCACCCCACACACATAAGCGCCCACCCCACACATATAAGCGCACACCCCACACACATAAGCGCCCACCCCACACATAAGCGCCCACCCCACACACATAAGCGCCCACCCCATACACATAAGCGCCCACCCCACATGCATAGGCGCCCACCCCACACACATAAGCACCCACCCCACACACATAAGCGCCCACCCCACATACATAAGCACCCACCCCACATGCATAAGCACCCACCCCACACACATAAGCGGCCACCCCACACACATAAGTGCCCACCCCACACACATAAGTGCCCACCCCACATACATAAGCACCCACACCACATGCATAAGCTCCCACCCCACACACACAAGTGCCCATCCCATACACACAAGCGCCCACCCCACACACATAAGTGCCCACCCAACACACATAAGCGCCTACCCCACATACAAGTGGGGATTTGAGGAAATTGAAGGAATGGACGAGATTGGAGAAGGGAATTACATAGTAGGTACAATTCAATCTGGGGAACATAAGGTAGTCATTGAAGCGATGTACAACCCACCACAGAACTGCAGGACAGAGTACAGGCTAGGTGGCCAAAGACTGCAAACCTCACTCAAGGAGAAAGATCTTGAGGTGAGTATAATACCGAGCACGTCTCCGGAAGCACACATCAACCAGATAACTGCTGCAGCATATGGGCGCCTGACAAACCTGAGAATAGCGTTCCGATACCTCCGTAAGGAATCGTTCAAGACACTGTACACCGTGTACGTCAGGCCCATACTGGAGTATGGAGCACCAGTTTGGAAAACACACCTGGTTAAGCACATCAAGAAATTAGAGAAAGTGCAAAGGTTTGCAACAAGGCTAGTTCCAGAGCTAAGGGGAATGTCCTACGAAGAAAGGTTAAGTTAAGGAAAATCGGCCTGATGACACTGGAGGACAGGAGGGTTAGGGGAGACATGATAACGACATACAAAATACTGCGAGGAATAGATACGGTGGACAGAGACAGGATGTTCCAGAGATGGGACACAGAAACAAGAGGTCACAATTGGAAGTTGAAGACTCAGATGAGTCAAAGGGATGTTTGGAAGTATTTGTTCAGTCACAGAGTTGTCAGGAAGTGGAATAGTTTGGCAAGGGAGGTAGTGGAGGCAGGAACCATACATAGCTTTAAGACGAGGTATGTTAAAGCTCATGGAGCAGAGAGAGAGAGGACCTAATAGCGATCAGTGAATAGGCGGGGCCAGGAGCTGTGTCTCGACCCCTGCAACCACAAATAGGTGAGTACAAATAGGTGACTCGCCTACCGGTTGGGCACTCAAGACTGGCAGTTCATCTGCACCGCCTTCGGATGACGGACTCTCCGTACTGTCCGTGGTGTCCCTCACAGTCTGAGACTTTTTAGTTAGTTTGATATCTTTATTATGCATCCCATACCATCCTGTGGGTGGTAGTCAAAAGATTACAGAGGTACATAATGGGTCCAGGGACTGGGCCCCAAAGTTTTGATAGCTGAGCAAGTTACAAAGGTAATGAACTCACAAGTTACAAAGGTAATGAACTCACAAGTTTCAAAGGTAATGAACTCACAAGTTTCAAAGGTAATGAACTCACAAGTTACAAATGTAATGAACTCACAAGTTACAAAGGTAATGAACTCACAAGTTACAAAGGTAATGAACTCACAAGTTACAAATGTAATGAACTCACAAGTTACAAAGGTAATGAACTCACAAGTTACAAATGTAATGAACTCACAAGTTACAAAGGTAATGAACTCACAAGTTACAAAGGTAATGAACTCACAAGTTACAAATGTAATGAACTCACAAGTTACAAAGGTAATGAACTCACAAGTTACAAAGGTAATGAACTCACAAGTTACAAAGGTAATGAATCATGCAAGTAAATTTACTTACTTAAGTTTATACATGGTTACAATCATGAACAAATTATAAAGTAATAAGCAATTCACTAGTCTACACCCGGTCACAACTGTAATGAGTTATTGGTGCAAATATTAATTGTTGGGTCAAACACACACACACAGTCGAGGATCAGGCAGAACTACAAAGAGACCTGGACAGGCTACAAGCCTGGTCCAGTAACTGGCTCCTTGAATTTAACTCTGCCAAATGTAAAGTCATGAATATCGGGGAAGGGCAAAGAAGACCACAGACAGAGTATAGTCTAGGTGGCCAAAGACTGCAAACCTCACTCAAAGAAAAAGATCTTGGGGTGAGTATAATACCGAGCACATCTCCTGAGGCACACATCAATCAGATAACTGCTGCAGCATATGGGCGGCTGGCAAACCTAAGAATAGCGTTCCAATACCTCACTAAGGAATCATTCAAGACTCTGTATACCATATACGTCAGGCCCATACTGGAGTATGCAGCACCAGTCTGGAACCCACACCTGGTCAAGCACGTCAAGAAATTAGAGAAAGTGCAAAGGTTTGCAACAAGACTAGTCCCAGAGCTAAGGGGATTGTCCTACGAAGAAAGGTTAAGGGAAATCGGCCTGACGACACTAGAGGACAGGAGGGTTAGGGGAGACATGATAACGACATATAAAATTCTGCGAGGAATAGATAAGGTGGACAGAGACAAGATGTTCCAGAGAGGGGACACAGAAACAAGGGGTCACAATTGGAAGTTGAAGACTCCTATGAGTCAAAGGGATGTTAGGAAGTATTTCTTCAGTCATAGAGTTGTCAGGAAGTGGAACAGCCTAGAGAGCGACGTAGTGGAGGCAGGAACCATACATAGTTTTAAGACTAGGTTTGATAAAGCTCATGGAGCAGGGAGAGAGAGGACCTAGTAGCAATCAGTGAAGAGGCGGGGCCAGGAGCTATGAATCGACCCCTGCAACCACAAATAGGTGAGTACACACACACTCCTTGAATTTAACCCTGCCGAATGTAAAGTCATGAAGATCGGGGAAGGGTAAAGAAGACCGCAGACAGAGTATAATCTAGATGGCCAAAGACTGCAAACCTCAATCAAGGAAAAAGATCTTGGGGTGAGTATAATACCGAGCACATCTCCTGAGACACACATCAATCAGATAACTGCTGCAGCATACGGGCGGCTGGCAAACCTAAGAATAGCGTTCCAATACCTCACTAAGGAATCGTTCAAGACTCTGTACACCATATACGTCAGGCCCATACTGGAGTATGCAGCACCAGTTTGGAACCCACACCTGGTCAAGCACGTCAAGAAATTAGAGAAAGTGCAAAGGTTTGCAACAAGACTAGTCCCAGATTGCCTACATTGAATCTACCAATGTTCGACGGAACCTTGACAGAGTATATTGCTTTCTGGGATCAGTTTAAATCCCAGATAGATGACAGGGATGATTTGTCAGATGCCACCAAACTACAGTACTTACATTCACAGCTCAAGGGTAAAGCCCTGGACTTGGTCCGGCATTACCAAAACACTGATATTAATTATCAGCATGCAAAGGATCATCTGAAGGATGCGTTTGGCAACACAGAGGATATAAAAACTGTACACACACAACCCGCACATATAAAAGAGAGGAGCTTACGACGACGTTTCGGCCCGACTTGGACCATTTACAAAGTCACACTAACACACAGAGACAGTGGAAGGGTATTTATAGGCAGGCAGACAGGGGAGGGTACAAGAGAGTGGGGTAATGATCTGGTCTCTCTAATCTCAGCAACTAATCTAGTTCATACTTCCCCTCCCTCCACAGATTCTCCTGGTGTCTACTCTATTTCTTGCTCCTCCTGTCCTCTTCAGTACTTCGGAGAAACTGGCCGATCTCTTTCTGACAGACTCAAGGAGCACAAAAATAGTGTTAGGCTTGCCGACACTAATAATGCTCTTTTCTGTCATGTCAGAGATCACAGTCATCCTATTGATTGGTCTTCTGCTAAAACTGTCTACCCTACGTCCAACTTTCATAGTCGCCGCCTGGTTGAATCCTCCCTTATACACAACTTTCCCTGTATGAATCTTAGCCCTGGCTTTGTCTCTGTTGATGCTTTCCTCTCTCATTACATTGTTAAATGCTCTAAACTTCAGAACACCCGTGACTTAACCTGATTCCTTCCCCTTTCTTTTCTTCCCCCTTCTCCTTTTTTCTCCTATGGGTTTTCCTTTCTTTCTTTTCTTTTGCCTTGTATTTGTCCTTCATTTTATTCGCCTTTCTTCCCTCTCGTCCCACCCTTGCGGGCCGCTAGCCTCATTGCAGTGCTCCTTCCCATATGACTGTCTCCTCTACTACTATTACTACTACTACTACTTCCACTACTTACTCCATCATTACCCCACTCTCTTGTACCCTCCCCTGTCTGCCTGCCTATAAATACCCTTCCACTGTCTCTGTGTGTTAGTGTGACTTTGTAAATGGTCCAAGTCGGGCCGAAACGTCGTCGTAAGCTCCTCTCTTTTATATGTGTGGGTTGTGTGTGTATTGTTCCAGTCACGGTATTGTGCCTTTTTTGTTAGTTATATATAAAAACTGCTATATTTTGTCGATTGACTGATCTAAAGGTTTGCCGTCATGACCTTCAGAGCGTAGAGAAGTTCCACATCGAAGTCATGAGTTTGACAAATAGTCTTAAAGATTTACATGATTGGGGTGGATCGGAATGGATGGTCAGTCGCTTGATTCAGAGGAAGTTAGCTAACACTATAGTG
The DNA here is from genome assembly GCA_009830355.1 of Cherax destructor. Taxonomy (NCBI): domain Eukaryota; kingdom Metazoa; phylum Arthropoda; class Malacostraca; order Decapoda; family Parastacidae; genus Cherax; species Cherax destructor. The sequence goes on along the minus strand of WNWK01000095.1, from coordinate 345,824 downwards.
CACGAGTTACACGTAATATACCGAACGAGCTGGTTTACAATACAACAAATTATTGAGGGGTTGGGAGAGCTCATTTCTCGCTTGAATGTAGGGGAAAGATTGCCCGACAAGGTGAAATCGTTTGACCGCTCCGGAAACTCGGGAGATCAATTTGAAGTTCATAACACTAACGTTGGGGTGTACTATGGCAAAGAAGTGTCTAAGACAAGGACCTCTAAGCAGACCCTCAGAGACACTCGTACCAGAATATGCGTGTTCTGCGAAAGCGAACATACTAGCACGAGTTGCTCTCGGTATGCAACACTGAGCAGTAGGCGGCAGAGACTAAAGGAGTTGCAGCTATGCTTAAGGTGTTGTGGGAGACATGAGACAGAAGATTGCCAGTCACATCTTTCGGAGTGCTATAATTGCCGGAAAGGTAAGCACCATACTGCACTATGTCACAACAATTTAAGGGAACCCCAGGCTAGTAGGGATGTTTCTCCAGTAGAGATAGAAAGCGAGCCCGAGCCTGAAGTGGTAGCAAGCGTGATTAGTGTGGGCAAAGTCTCTAATCTGAGTGAGAAGCACGGAGTTGCTGCCCTACCTACAGTCATGGCAGGGGTTGTGAGCGGGAACAGATCCGAAACAACCTGATTATTCTTCGACTCGGGGGCACAAGTGTCCAAGGTCCCACACAGTGTTCTAGGTCCCACACAGTGTTCTAGGTCCCACACAGTGTTCTAGGTCCCACACAGTGTTCTAGGTCCCACACAGTGTTCTAGGTCCCACACAGTTCTAGGTCCCACACAGTTCTAGGTCCCACACAGTGTTCTAGGTCCCAC
>WNWK01000095.1:265000-342500 GCA_009830355.1 Cherax destructor | reverse complement strand
CTACTACTATTATTATTAAACTTTACCTCTTCTATAAGTTATGAAATAATTTTTTGCAGAATTTCCATAGCAAGTGAAATTTTTGAAGGAGTTTCTCAACGTTGAACTTCAAAGACGAGACGAATTCTGTTCAATAATGTTTGATATGAAAAGTTGAATAATATTTGTTACATATTTTTGATTTGCTAAATAAACCAATGAAAGAAATATTTATTATTCATAATTCAACTTTATCATACAGCTTAACTTTATTATTAATAAAAGTATCTTTATCCTCGACAAGCATCTGCTTATTTTAACAACAAATTGAATTTAATAAAAAAATTTCTCTCATGATAAAGAATGTGATATATACGAATTGAAAATAAATTAGCATACATCCTATATAAATTTGATTTATATTATTCTAAATGGATTTAATTTGCTTTTTAAGCTCTTCAAAATAGTATGAAGTAATGTGGGCACCGAGTGATATGGGAATAGAACTAAAATTCCTTATATCAATAATCCTACAATATCCTTATATCAATAATCCTACCCCAATATCCTTATATCAGTAATCCTACCCCAATATCAGTAATCCTACCCAATATCCTTATATCAGTAATCCTACCCCAATATCCTTATATCAGTAATCCTACCCCAATATCAGTAATCCTACCCAATATCCTTATATCAGTAATCCTACCCCAATATCAGTAATCCTACCCCAATATCAGTAATCCTACCCCAATATCAGTAATCCTACCCCAATATCAGTAATCCTACCCAATATCCTTATATCAGTAATCCTACCACAAAATCACCGATAAAATGTTAGTGAAGATAACACAAGAGCAACTAATCAGATTTTAATTACCGCTTCGTTTCCATCTCCAAGAATTTGATCACGCCTGGAGAGCGAAACGTAGCCATAATTAATGTCTCAATATGAGCTCTGATATTCTTTTCACTAACATTATCGGAAATTATGCCACTAAAAACATCTTTTAAATTTGTCCCTTAATGCTAGTGAAGGGATAATGTTGCAAGGAATTTTAAATCACATTACCTCTGGTGACTCAGGTGCTGTGCGACCCCTAGGGACTATAGGCTTCCCCACCAATATACTAATCTCAACACATGAAGGCCGATGGGTGATATATATCATCCTATAGCCTCCGCCGAGCCAATTTTCACCATGATTGATATGAATTTCAGGGCCAAATCGCGGTAATAAATCCATCTCAATATTCCCTTAAGTTTCGATCGGATTCCAATCAGCGCCACTAAATACTGTTCGTGTAAGTGTGTGTTTGTTACGAACGTTGTTGTTTAGTGTGGGAAATGCTGTCATGCTGTTTTTGTTTAGTCAAAACTTGTTGTAGTGTCTGACCAGGTCAAATATTGGATGATTATTTAATCATTAGGGCAACTTTAAAAAAATTGTGGAGTGATGAGTGTGGTAACGAGGTGATTGGCTAACTCCATTCCACACTCATACCACACTCGTGGTATGCCTCCATACCACACTCGTGGTATGCCTCCATACCACAATCGTGGTATGCCTCCATACCACAGTCGTGGTATGTCTCATACACCTCGTGTTGATACTCATCTCCATACCACACTCGTGGTATGCCTCCATACCACAGTCGTGGTTTGCCTCCATACCACAGTCGTGGTTTGCCTCCATACCACAGTCGTGGTTTGCCTCCATACCACAGTCGTGGTATGCCTCCATACCACAGTCGTGGTATGCCTCCATACCACACTCGTGGTATGCCTCCATACCACAGTCGTGGTATGTCTCCATACCACACTCGTGGTATGCCTCCATACCACAGTCGTGGTATGCCTCCATACCACACTCGTGGTATGCCTCCATACCACAGTCGTGGTATGCCTCCATACCACAGTCGTGGTATGCCTCCATACCACAGTCGTGGTATGCCTCCATACCACAGTCGTGGTATGCCTCCATACCACAGTCGTGGTATGCCTCCATACCACAGTCGTGGTATGCCTCCATACCACAGTCGTGGTATGCCTCCATACCACAGTCGTGGTATGCCTCCATACCACAGTCGTGGTATGTCTCCATACCACACTCGTGGTATGCCTCCATACCACAGTCGTGGTTTGCCTCCATACCACAGTCGTGGTTTGCCTCCATACCACAGTCGTGGTATGCCTCCATACCACACTCGTGGTATGAAGGCATGGAATGATCACCGCTCTTTATTTCAGTGACAAAATATGAATACAGAAATTTAAGACTATGTAAAATTGTATATGGCAAACTATATACTTTAACTCTGTGCCTCAATACATCATTATCTAGTATGGCTTCATCAACTCATTAATTTCTAGATCAACATCATTCTAAAACCCCAAAGTGTCAAAAAATCTTCATTTCTGGAAATGTTCGTAATTTTCTCCCTATCCCTCTGGAAGAAGACTGAAAACAAGTATAAGAATAAAAGAGGCTTGAAATCCGTCTTGCAGCAAACAGGTTTCTAGGAAAAACTTGAGGATCATAAAACGCTTGAGTGGATTATCGTGGATTTTCTTACCGGAGAAATTGGCTTAATACGCCGAGTGGAAAACAGAGAGTCCATGAGAGGAAATGTCTCGGGGTATTTTGTGGAGAAAATGGTGTGTCAGACACACACACACACACACGTACGTACGTGAACTCAAGAAAAAATTCAACCATATTTTTAGTCGTTTCATCACAATTATCTCATCTGCATCTTTCTCCAGTAATCTGGACTTTATTACAGATGGAATATATACCAATTAGATTTTCCAAAATAATGTATAACTCTCCTGTTGTGTATTGTATGTACAATTTTCGTATTGTGTCCTATTTTTCCCATTAAAATTGAGATTTAAGCAAACAAATCTTTGGTTTACTCACTTAAACACAGCAAAATTTATGTTTTTGAATACGTTTCGCTTATGAATGTCAAAGTTCCATAGGTGAAACATCGTTTAAAATAAATGTTTCCTCTGCATTACATACCTTTATAAACGCTCGAGTTACCAACGAAATACATAACTGAAAAATACACAGTTTAATGAAGACAATCCTTGGGGAGAGAGACACGAAATTCCAGACATTTGCTATGGGAAACGTTTCTCCACGAGTTGTTTCTCCAGTCCTTCACACTTAGCGAAACGTTTCCTTTAACGAAAGCTCTGAAATATCATTTTTCCACATCTCGATGTCAACAAACCATACGCCTGCAAAGTACTCAGTGCATGGCAGTGCTATCACGCTACTCTGAGGCACTAATGCCCTATGTAGATCCGACGCGAAGAGCCATGATGCACTAAGCTGCTCTCGCTTCAATCTGAGTACTCACTTACCAGAGAAAACTCGAGGATGGGGGCAAATACTTCACAGTAATGAGTGTGTGTGGCTGTCGAATGTGCTTGGAGACGAGTGGTAAAGGGAGCGAGAATCTTGTTTACTCTCAGAGTGGACAGGAACGGGCCGAGTGGATCTTGAGGGAAGGTTTTAAGTGGTCGCTTCTTAAGTGTGGAGAGTAAGTAGAAGTGAAGAAGCTGTAAGAGAAAGGACTTTTCATAGGGGTTTGTTAGATAGGGACTCTCAGCTGGGTGTCAAATAATGAGTCTCTCTGAAGACCTGCCTTAAAGAAAGTCCCCAAATGGACTGTTTAACAGTCTTTCAAGGGGGCTATCTCAAGAGGGTCTATCTGTATTATGTACATTTTCTCGTAAGGGGCTATTTCTGAAGAACAAAAAAAGGCACAACACCGTGACTGGAACAATACACAAATAACCCTCACATACTAGGAGACAGGAGCTTACCACGACGTTTCGGTCCGACTTGGACATCAAAGTTACACTATTTCTCACTGGGCTATTTCGCACTGAGAAACGGGTCTCGAAAAATACGTCTGGAAAGATTGAGCCTAGGGTCACAGTTAGTGGCCAGGGTTAACATTACCCAGTTAACAATTACATAACCTCGTTCAAGTCCCTGAATTTCCCTATATATATATATATATATATATATATATATATATATATATATATATATATATATATATATATATATTTGTGTGTGTGTGTGTGCAATATATAAAATTAAAGCGTTTAATTCTGATAAAACTTTTTTCAGGAAATAGGGAGGAAGGAGAGAGTGAGAGAGACAGAGTGAGAGAGACAGAGTGAGAGAGACAGAGTGAGAGAGACAGAGTGAGAGAGACAGAGTGAGAGAGACAGAGAGAGAGAGAGAGAGAGAGAGAGAGAGAGAGAGAAGAGAGAGAGAGAGAGACAGACAGACAGACAGACAGACAGACAGACAGAGAGAGACAGAGAGACAGAGAGAGCAAAAGAAAGATTAAAATACGAAATAAAATACATAGTTCTCTTCAAAAACGTAGCAATCAGTACAATAAAGTGAAAACGTGAAAAAAAATCCGCAGAAAAAACGAATATTTGCTATATGCAAGAAATAATAATAAAAAAACGTGCAAGAAAATAGTAAAAGAATATGTGAAAAAACATGAAAGAGCTTTTTTAACATATATATATATATATATATATATATATATATATATATATATATATATATATATATATATATATATATCTCACACAGGTACTCATTAAAGCGCAGGTACACAGGCCAAATGTAAATTTAGTTGTTTTTTTCCTTTGCTGGTGTTCCCAATGGTAAGTTAGGGGACTAAGTAGGATTATTCCCCTCGCTGTCTCTCTCTGTCTACCTCATTATTTTCCCATTATTCATTCTTAAGTTCGTTGCTCCCTTCTTGTGCGTGTGACGCGAGTTGTGTGTGTGTGTGACGTGTGTGTGACGTGTGTGTGACGTGTGTGCGTCTCTCTTATCTCACAACTGAGACATGGTGACATATCTCTCTGACTCTTTCTCATAGCGCACTCAAAATTCCCTATATCTCATTTTCCTTCATATTTCAGGTACACATTCTGTAAACTCAAACTGCCGAAATCTATGCTAATGGTATCCAATACCGACCAACAGATGAACAAGTAAAAACAAGTAAAAAACACACACACGTAAAACCGAGTGATCATGAGTCTTATTCATCAAATGGGTGAAGACTATTTTTAAAGTAATTTCTGTTAATGCTTCAGAAGCCTGCTAGAAGTGGTCAGTCATATACTAGAAACATAGCAAGTCAGAATACCACGCTAGCAGAAATATATTTGAGTCACACTATAGATATGTTTCTCAACAACTGACTGTGAAATATTGCATCAGAAATCCAACGCTAAGATGACTGGAGGAACCGAGTACTAGCTGCTTTGGGATCCTTAGATTCCCTGATAACTCTTCTGCCTAACATCTTTGAGAACTCTGATATAATCTGTAGGTTTGGCTGTCTCAGTCGGTAGAGCACGACAGACTACCACGGGAATCGCATCTTGGAATCCCACGATGGAAAGGTAGCATTGTTTACAAGGAACTTAACCTCAAGACGAGCTACGATGGCAGACAAACCACCTTCACAGTTATGACACAGGCAAGACTACCGAGGGAATCGTACCGCTGTCATTGTGTCTAACCTACTCAGAATTATTGTGTACATTCCGCGGCTCATTGAGCGCGCCTCTCGACTTGCAGTTACGAGAGACACCAGTTCGACTCAAATTTCTCCTCCAACAATTTCCTATTTTCAGTGTAGCAAAGGCTCTCATGGGTAAGGTTAAAAAATATTCCTGTCGAGAACGTGAAACTGGATGACACTTGTGCCTGAAGCAAGAGAGCAGAAGTAAAGACACGTGAACCAGAGAAAATTATCATTTTCAACAACGTTTCGTCCAAGACTGAGCGAAATCTGATTTTATGCCCATAGATAAATCTTCAAGAAGATTGCAGCATTAGTGTGTTCTGCTTCACGCTGCTGAAATGGCCTTCAGAGATAGAGCGAAACATACAATAATCTTCACATATACGTTCAAAATATATATATATATATATATATATATATATATATATATATATATATATATATATATATATATATATATATATATATATATATATATATAAAATAATGCATTTGTGTTCAGTTTCATCAATTTCTCTCTCAGTTCACAGCAGGATTCGAACCTGCATACCCTGCATCAAAGTACACAGTACTTTAGCATATAGGTTAGTGTGTGCGTTCTGTTAGCTGTTATGGTCCTCATTAAATGGCATGTACTCTTGAAAGGCTTTTAAACGAAAAGCCTTTAAATGGCAGATTTGTAAATTCATATTAAAATAAAGGCTGCTGACTTGTACAGTTGTAAATTTAAGTAAAAAGGGAATGAGGCTCTTCTAAGGGCTCCCGAAGACCAGCTTCATCCTGGTAAAAATCGTAAATTTACGTCGAAATCATGGAAATTCAATGAGAAAGAATATTTGTGTCGTGTGTGTGTGTGTGTGGGGCTATGAGGCCAGGAGGCAGAAACATCTAGTTACGGTGACAGCTCCCGAAGGAGAGAGAAATCTCGAGGCAGATATTGGCACAACACCAGGAACATGTAAATCTCTTAAAAGCCTTGAGGACTGCATTAAGAAAACTTACTTCCTTGCAGAATTTACTCGGAGAAGATAATGCTGTCTCCCTCTCTCACGCTACACACAGATCACAAACATGGCACCAACACTGCCTCCAGATTCCTCCTTGCTCAACTCAAAGACCGTGCCACTCACATTACTCATTAATATTTCATTACACAGAAAATGCTAAACGTATGTGTACCCTTCAGTGCAAGAGAAGTGGAGATTTAGTGTTGTCTTCGCTCTAGCAACCAGACTCTTCTCCACACATCTACATTACACTTCTCTCTTGGTATTTTTTTCTTCAGAGACTTTCACGACTCCTCGTGGATAATATTATTTTCGCTATATTCTTGGGTGTATTAAGAGTCCTAAGAAATTCATTCGTCTCATTATTATTATTATTATTATTATTGAAATTATTATTATTATTATTATTTTTATTATTATTATTATTGAAATTATTATTATTATTATTATTATTATTATTATTATTATTATTATTATTATTATTATTATTATTATTATTATTATTATTATTATTATTATTATTATTATTATTATTATTATTATTATTATTATTATTATTATTATTATTATTATTATTATTATTATTATGCAGCAAAGCTAGACGACTCTTTACACCTTCACCAAAGTTAAACAACTCCCCACAACTCAAGCAAAGGTTAAACAATCCCTTACCAAAGGTGAGCTTCTCACTACGATTCCAGCAAAGCAAAAGCAAACAACTATACCTCTCTCCAACGCCAACAAAGGTTAAACTACTCCCCTCAAAATCCACAAAGGCTAAACACCACAAACAGAGGTGCGCTATTTCCCACAACTCTTTATGAAGCGACTTCAACACCCTCATTTAATAGGCCCATAAAATATGATGCATTGGTGGAGAATCTTCTTTTATGACCGAGAATTGAGGATGGTGGAGGATTGATGTTTAAGGGATTGTGGTGAGGGGAAGATGGAAGATGGAGAAGAAAGATTGAGGAGACGGAGAGAAGAGGGGGAGATATTTAGAGGAGGCAAGAAGGAGGTAACAATTGGAGGCCATCTCTGTAAATACCTCAGAGGATTTCTGATGTTATGATAATGTTATGACTTGTGTTATGATATTGTGTTGTGATTTTTTTTATTGTGAGTTTTTATTGTTATCTAGTAATTGCCTAGATGAGTGTGTGTGTGGGGGGGGGTTGAGCTATAGTTCATGGGCCGGTGTTTGTGTTGCATTGATCTTGTTTGCGTAATACAAAGAACTCTGTTTGTCTTGGCCTCTGTACTCTTCACACGGTGTTTGTTCTGTGTTGAGTCTACGTTTGTTTTTTATATCCTGTATTTATTTAAGGTAAATCCTGTGTTTGTTTTGGTGTTGATAATCAAGAGACAGAGACCAGGTTGAAAAGGAAGGTCGAAATGATTTAGGAAGAAATAAAGGAAATATACACGACTAAAAACGAGAAGAAAAAAATTATTTTAATGCATACGCTTAGGACGTCATTAATGAACACGTTTCAAACCTTAAAATGTTTAAGATCCAGCCTAAATGAATGCATCTGTGTCCAATTCCATCAATATTTACCTTTACACTATATGGATACAAGAAGTTAAAACAGAGCAAATGAGCATTGGGTAGAATTACATTATTTAGACATTAGTGTATAAATTAAAATAGAAGGTATGTATTTAAGGAAAAGTTAATAGGAAGATTTAGAATTTATTATGGCCATTTTACAGGTAATGGGCCGGGAGGTGGAGCTCATCCCCGGCAAATATAGTTACGTGTGACACACACACACACACACACACACACACACACACACATACATACATACAGGCATGCTTCTCTGGCTCACACACAGAGACGATTTCACACCAATCCTTCCAGTAAAAATGTTTCGTAAGAACCGGAGATCCAATTAACGTTTCTGACACAGGACTCTGCCACTGGGACGCCATAAATCCTTCAGTTACGCGCAAAAGCAGACGCAATTTCGGCGTAAATCACATTCATGAGAAAATTATTTACCCAGATTTCCACTGACTAACAAAATTAGTCTGTCGAAGGACAGATGCTGAAATCTGAGATTAGGGTATTCCATCTGCAATCAAGAATAATTATTACACACACACACACATACACACTGTGCCAATAATATTCGGTAACAGCTTAGTGGGTTTTTTTTCGAATTGTTTAAAGGACTGCCCTGTGTGCCCCACTACCAAACGTGTCCACACTCTGAAGAAACATCTAAGTTGATAATGGCGCATTCTTACCCATTGTAATGATGAGTGAGACACATGTGAAACATCTGGGTATCTTTATTGATGTGTCCCTAACCAGTCTTTTTTTTCAATTTGGTACAGAGGATATTTACTGGAGACAGTAGATGAAATGGAGAAGTAATTCTCAATCTGCCTTGAGTTATCAAGGCTAAGAAACAGAATATTATTAATCGAGACTAAGTGACTGACCCCCTTCTATCAAGGCTAAGTGACTGACCCCCTTCTATCAAGGCTAAGTGACTGACCCCCTTCTATCAAGGCTAAGTGACTGACCCCCTTCTATCAAGGCTAAGTGACTGACCCCCTTCTATCAAGGCTAAGTGACTGACCCCCTTCTATCAAGGCTAAGTGACTGACCCCCTTCTATCAAGGCTAAGTGACTGACCCCCCTTCAATTAAGACTGCAGGACTGATCACCTTAAAATTGCCTCTCCATTTCTACTGTCTCCAGTATTATCATTTTTATTTGACCGAAGAAACCTGAGCAGGCGATACATTACTGCATTAAAGATACCAATCTTGTTGATACAGTAGATATTTTATAGATATTTAACTTGGTATATCATTTTTTTAACAAACTCTGCTCAGAATTAACATATAAAAATTTTTAGTCTACTTATACAACGTTAGAATTAATTAACATAATTCCTGATTACCCCCCCCCCCGTATCAAATAAATCCTTTATTCCTTAATGGAAAAAAATCACGAAACGCTTGATTCTAAATATATATAAAAATACCACAGTGAAAATAGGGAAAAAAAACTCACATAGAAGAGAGAAAAGCTTACGACGACGTTTCGGTCCTACCTGGACCATTTACAAAGTGACTTTGTAAATGGTCCAGGTCAGACCGAAACGTCGTAATACGTTTCTCCTGTGGGAGGATTATTTGTGTATTGTTCCATTCATGGTATTGTGCCTGTTTCACTCTGATCCAATTCTTTTGATAATTCAAAACATAAATCCAAATTTTTAAGGTCAGTAATATATATATATATATATTGAAAGGTGATTTTTATCCATAAATCATTCGTGTCAACAAGAATTTTATTTACATGGATACTAGTTTGGATGCATTTAAAATACTTAAAAAAACACAGGTTGTTTGGCGACTTAATTAAAACCTGTCTTCTAATTATTCCTGTCATCAAATGTCATCTCCAGCGAGGCGGATTGTGGTGGTGGAGTTAGTAGTGGTTGTAGTTGTGGTTGGACGGTAGTTGTGAGGGGAGGTGTTGGTAATATTCTGTCAGTAATGGTTGTAGTTGTGGTTGGATGGTAGTTGTGGAGGGAGATGTTGGTAATATTGTGGTAGTGATGTTAGTAATTGTTGTAGTTGTGGTTGGATGGTAGGTGTTGGTAATATTGTGGTGGTGGTGTTAGTAATTGTGGTTGTGGTTGGATGGTAGTTGTGATGGGAGGTGTTGGTAATATTGTGGTAGTGATGTTAGTAATTGTTGTGGTTGTGGTTGGATGGTAGTTGTGAGGGGAGGTGTTGGTAATATTGTGGTAGTGATGTTAGTAATTGTTGTATTTGTGGTTGGATAGTAGTTGTGAGGGTGGGTGTTTTTGTTGCTGTTTCATGTGTTGTCAATCGTATTGATGGTGGTGGATGTAGCAACAATGGTTGTGATTGTGGTAGTAACGAAAGTATTTACCTCTGGCATCAATGCGGCAGAGCATCCCTGGAAAACCTTGTAAACTGAACGTCTTGAACACAGTGGGCGAAACGTCGACAGGATGGAATCAATGACAAGTATTCAGAAACAATATAAAAACAGTAGAACAGAATAATATAAACAGGTATCTTATATAAACAAATCAAATAACATTTACATTCATGTTTCCTATGAAACTTCTCATCACAGTTAAATACTTTATATAAATTATAAACATCCACAATGATATATACATTACGAGGGGTATGTTAGGGTTTAAAGTATCCTTAACAGTCGTGTAGTCGATAGGCTTTAAACCCCTCAGCCTTAATGATCAAAACAAAGGGTGAAACGTTGTTTAGTTTCTAGTTTCATTTCGTGTAAATTCTGAATTATTCAAACCACTGAAATTTTTATTCTTTTATTTAAGTTTGATTTTTATTAACAAGCAGGCCATCTCCCACTGAGGCAGGGTGACCCAAGGATGAGGAAACACATTCACCATCATTCATTCACTCACTGTCTTTCCAGAAGTGTGCTGACATCACAGTTCAGATGACCCTCTGAACTGCGACATCCCCATTCCTCCTTCAGGATGAAGGCACTGTACTGCCAACCTCCAAGACTATAGCATCCCCACTCATCTTTGAGAGTGCAGGCACTGTACTGCCTACCTCCAGGACGGCAACATTCCCACCCATCCTTCAGAGTGCAGGCACTGTAATTCTCACCTCCAGGACTGCAACATCTCCATCCATCCTTCAGAATTCAGGCACTGTACTTCTCACCTCCAGCACTGCAACATCTCCACCCATCCTTCAGAGTGCAGGCACTGTACCTCCCACCTCAAGGACCCAAGTCAGGCTGACATATTATCATACAAAATACAACCTATCTTATAAGAAAATACTTTAATACAACTAGTAATAAACAATTCAATAGTTGTATTAGGGAATTTAGGCCAATAAATAAGTCTTTGCTCTAATTACTGGGTAATCTATGGTATATGCAAAGAAATACGGCTATTTCAGGGATTAAACCACATGACGATTAAACCACACGTTTTACTTAGTAGGATTTATCAGTGGAATACAGAGGTGATTACAATATTCGATACAGCGCAAAAAGAAAGTGGACTGGTAATTGTGAGGTGATCAGTCCCTCAGCCTTTTTAGAAGATGGCGAAATGTTTTGCGTTTAAAGTCTACTCTGTGGGTGATTAAGTCTGTGGGCGAAAGGTAGTGAAATGGAAAACAATTTACTTAACGTTTCGTAAACTTCTAAGTTAAAGAGACATTTAGGAATCCCATGAGAACTCTTTCATAGGACTGAAACAGTACCTGGTGGGCGAAACGTCTCCTAAATAAAAGTTCCACATTCGTTTTGAATGAATCTCCTTCATACATTTGTTGGTACTAGATACCTTGCGTAGGTTACCATTAAGTTAGTGTTAATTGTTAGCGTAATTTAGAGTAGTTTCAACTTGTCTTAGAAGAAGCTAGTGTTAGAATTAGTGTTAAAAGAAGCTAATGTTAGAAGAAGTTAGTGTTAGAAGAAGCTAGTGTTAAGAAAGCTGTTAGGAAAGCTAGTGTTAGGAAAGCTAGTGTTAGGAAAGCTAGTGTTAGGAAAGCTAGCATTAAGAAAGCTAGCATTAAGAAAGCTAGCATTAAGAAAGATAGTATTAGAAGAAGCTGGTGTTAGAGAACCAGTAAAGCGAGAGAGAGAGAGAGAGAGAGAGGTGCTTCTCACTGGAATATAAAAAACCAATATGAAATTGAGTTTGTTGTTGCCAGAAGTTATGGCAGAGGTAAATGAAATACGGCAGAAGTTTAGGGAATGCTTTTTCCTGTGTGTAACACAGGACCTTTTTCCCAAATATTTCCCAATTCAGTGAGTGTGTGTTGGTGAATATATGGCTGAGTGTATTGGGAGCCGCTAGTTAGCTGAAATCAGGTTCCTCACGTTATACTGAGATCTAGATGCATTTAATTGGGCATTATATGAGTTAGAAAAATATTTAAAGAAAAATTTAGTGTTTTATGTGAGATTAGAATGAAAGAGCACTGCAGTAGACCTACTGGCCTCTGCTAGAAAAGACCTTCTCAACTCTAAAATAAGGACCTTCCTAGCATTTATTTATCAAGGTTTTCAGTGACCTTATGATTATCCTAATAATGATTAACTAATTACTATTCTCAGATGAATTTCATGGCATATTGCTTCGGGTAATTAGGTGTCTCCTACCCTCATTTTCTGAGCAAACTATTAGGGTAAGCCTTCTTGGTAGGTTCATAATATAATTATCCTTAAAAATATGACCGTAATGTTCAAAATTTAACTATCTATACAAACGTGTCAGTTTGTATAGATGCTTAAACTTAAATTCTCGTTTAGGGATTAACGTATTCCTGACTGGTTGTTATGACAATCGTTCTTCGTGTAGTCTAGTGACTTTAAATCCCATTACCTAAACAATGGTTCGAAATGCTTCCATTAAGTATATACTAATTAACTGCATTCATTTTTCAACATCTATGTCAACAACAGTAGCAACAGCCATAAGCCCACCATCACTACCAGCAACGGTAGGACCACCATCACTACCAGCAACGGTAGGACCACCATCACTACCAGCAACGGTAGGACCACCATCACTACCAGCAACGGTAGGACCACCATCACTAGCAGCAGCAGCAGCAGCAGATGTTAGTAGGGTCCTACGCAGGAGTCGCTGCCGGGGTAGTGGAGAGATTTATGGCATACAATATCCTGCTGGATCTCCACTCCTTGTGCATACTAAGTCCTTCATAAATCCTATGCTCTGAGTCCACGCTCCTTCAGCTTATCCTGCCAAGACAACAAGAGTCCCACTCAAAAGGAATGGAAGAAAGTAATTTAGCAAGATGAATCCTGACTGTGACAGTCTTGAGTCAGGATATCGTTCATTGACTGTGACAGTCTTGAGTCAGGATATCGTTCATTGACTGTGACAGTCTTGAGTCAGGATATCGTTCATTGACTGTGACAGTCTTGAGTCAGGATATCGTTCATTGACTGTGACAGTCTTGAGTCAGGATATCGTTCATTGACTGTGACAGTCTTGAGTCAGGATATCGTTCATTGACTGTGACACTCTTGAGTCAGGATATCGTTCATGCGGACAGTCTTGAGTCAGGATATCGTTCATTGACTGTGACAGTCTTGAGTCAGGATATCGTTCATTGACTGTGACGAGCATCTAACTGGTAGGATTTAGTCTGGCTACCGTTAAAGGCCGTTAGTTAATCTGTTTCTGGTTGGGAAACAGAACTGACTTTTTGAACGTATGCAAGTAACAGCAGTGTAAGATACTGTAACAGCAGTGTAAGACATTGTAACAGCAGTAGAAGAAACAGTAGCAGCAGTGTAAGAACCAGTAACATCAGTGTAAGACACTGTAACAGTGTAAGAACCAGTAACATCAGTATAAGATATTGTAAAAGCAGTGTAAGAGCCAGTAACATCAGTGTAAGACACTGTAACATCAGTGTAAGAGCCAGTAACATCAGTGTAAGACACTGTAGCAGCAGTGTAAGACCCAGTAACATCAGTGTAAGACACTGTAACAGCAGTGTAAGACCCAGTAACATCAGTGTAAGACACTGTAACAGCAGTGCAAGAGGCAGTAACATCAGTGTAAGACACTGTAACAGCAGTGTAAGAGCCAGTAACATCAGTGTAAGACACTGTAGCAGCAGTGTAAGAACCAGTAACATCAGTGTAAGACACTGTAACAGCAGTGTAAGAACCAGTAACATCAGTGTAGGACACTGTAGCAGTGTAAGAACCAGTAACATCAGTGTAAGACACTGTAGCAGCAGTGTAAAAACCAGTAACATCAGTGTAAGACACTGTAGCAGCAGTGTAAGAACTAGTAACATCAGTGTAAGACAGTGTAAGAACCAGTAACATCAGTGTAAGACACTGTAACAGCAGTGTAAGAACCAGTAACATCAGTGTAAGACACTGTAGCAGCAGTGTAAGAACCAGTAACATCAGTATAAGACACTGTAGCAGCAGTATAAGGAGCAGGAGCTTGAGAACCAACTGAGGAAGCAGTACTCTCAGTGGACTGTATAGAGAGTTATGGCCATAATTACCACAGTGGAGAGAGCATTTGTTCAGCCATTGTTACAAATTAACAAGTGGACTCCACAACTCCAGATTAAACAACTACCGCGGGTTAAATATATGTAGCATATGTTTGTAAATATGTGTGTGTGTAACAGACAAAAAGAATAATAACTCCTCATTATTTTATTGAAATTAATATTACTTAGAACAATAGCTAGTAGATAGAATGCACCATTTATGATACGACTGTAATACTAGAACAATTATAATAGTGCTATGAAATCTCTAATAGTTTCAAGGCATTTCTTATCAAATCACATCTCTGCTAAGCAAAAGGAGACAAGTGCAACAACTATTGTGATATTTTATTGTGGCCACGTTTAGCTCTCCAGGAGTTTGTATATAGGTCGGTAATTCTACCAACATTAATACGAATCACATTTAACTAACAGTGAAGATTTTGATCAATTTAACATTTTCAAACTTTATAAATCTCCCCAAAGTTTAACTCTTTTAGAATTCCAGAGTCGTAGTATAGAGCATTAAAGAGTGTGGTTGGTACCTATCACTGCTCTGTTAAGGGTGTGTGGAGGAAGGAAGGGATGTGGTGGCTAGGGGCTAGGGGCTAGGGAAGAGATTGGCTATCACCCTGGTCAATGGGAGTGATATGGATGTGTTGACAATGGATGGGATTAATCTGGGAGGTGTATTGAAGTGTCAGAGAGAAGCTCGCTTGTTTGGTTTTTGCAAACAATCAGAGAAAGCAGGAAAGAGCAGAGAGAGGGAGAGAACGCTCTGTGTGTGTGTGTGTGTGTGTGTGTGTGTGTGTGTACTCACCTAATTGTGGTTGCAGGGATCGAGACTCAGCTCCTGGCCCCACCTCTTCGCTGTCCGCTACTGGGTCTCTGCTCTCCCTGCTCCATGAGCTTTATCATACCTTGTCTTAAAACTATGTATGGTTCCTGCCTCCACTATATCTTTCTCTAGACTATTCCACTTCCTGACTACTCTGTGGCTGAAGAAATGCTTCCTAACATCCCTTTGACTCATCTGAGTCTTCAGCTTCCAGTTGTGTCCCCTTGTTTCTGTGTTCCCTCTCTGGAACATCCTGGCACTGTCTACCTTGTCGATTCCCCGCAGTATTTTGTATGTCGTTATCATGTCTCCTCTGACCCTTCTTTCCTCCAGTGTTGTTAGTCCTATTTCGTGTGTATGTGTGTGTGTGTGTGTGTGTGTGTGTGTGTGTGTGTGTGTGTGTGTGTGTGTGTGTGTACAGAGTCAATATCAACTGACGTCTAATAATAATAATATTGATGATAATAATTTCTCATGATTCTAATAATTTTTCTGTGGCTGTTAAAATACACTCACACACACACACCAGGGGCCAGGAGCTGAGAGTCGACCCCTGCAACCACAACTAGGTGAGCACACACACACACGAATGCACACTAACACTCACACACGCACACACTATATAAACACACGCACGCACGTAATGTCTGTCTGTCACTATCTCTGTCTCTCTCACAAACATTAATTAATTTTCGGAAGAATACGTTCCAGCAGTTGTTGAACGTCTCAAGGAAAGACTTTATTAAGCTTTATCAAATATATATCAATCTGCTTCTCTACTGTGATATTCAGAAGACAAACTAATCTTAGTTTACGTCGTCGAGGAAATTTTTAATCTTGCGAAAACAAATGAACAAAAAAAATTATACGAAATACAATTCGACCGAATGTGTAAAATGAGATTTAAAATTTCAGAATAGGAGAATATAAGCTCAAATAGCTGTGTTCGAAGTCAGAAAGGTTAGAATTCGAACACTTTTTATTTTTTACATACTAATAGTACGTTTTAAATTACACGTAAATATTTTTTTAGCACTTGTGCAATATATATATATATATATATATATATATATATATATATATATATATATATATATATATATATATATATATATATATATATATATATATATAAGCTGCCCAAGGGCAGCACGTTCATGTTCCAGCGTCTCAGCGTGGCCATCAGAGGGAGAACGCATGCTGCATACTCGGCTCGCGTCCGGCTTCGGAGGAGCTGGAGGAAATTCATAATCTTGACATATTGTACCATTGTATTCATGTTCATGTTTGTGTGTTTTATAAATGTATTCTGTCTATTAATAAAGCATTTACAGTGTATGATATGTTGTATTCTTCCTTGATGCCTTTTTATCCACTTCTCCGAGGCTATGGGTCCCACAATTTGCACCAGAGGTGGACCCCATCCTATATTTAAAAAAAAAAAAAAATATATATATATATATATATATATATATATATATATATATATATATATATATATATACAGATGAATCCCTGTCCACATTATGGATTCGTAATGTGGATAGAAATCTAGTACTGGAGGACAGTTAGTTTCCTGAATTCTAGATACTTGCCGCCTCTCCCTTCCCCAATAACATCTTTCATGTTTTCATTAATTGGTAAACTTTGTATCTCCAGTTCTGCAATCATGTTTTTTTTTATATTTAGCGATACTGGCCTATCAAGTCTGTATTGTTATTTCGTTGTGCCGGAATTGTCTTAACCAGTGAGCTGAAGGTGTTGATGTACAGTGTTTATTGTCTGTGTAGTGAGGTACACTTTCGGTGTATGAGATATCAGGGTGTAAGAGATATCAGGGGGTAAGAGATATCAGGGTGTAAGAGATATCAGGGTGTAAGAGATATCAGGGGGTAAGAGATATCAGGGTGTAAGCATATCAGGGTGTAAGAGATATCAGGGGGTAAGAGATATCAGGGTGTAAGAGATATCAGGGTGTAAGAGATATCAGGGGGTAAGAGATATCAGGGTGTAAGCATATCAGGGTGTAAGAGATATCAGGGGGTAAGAGATATCAGGGTGTAAGAGATATCAGGGTGTAAGAGATATCAGGGTGTAAGAGATATCAGAGTTTAAGAGATATCAGGGTGTAAGAGATATCAGGGTTTAAGAGATATCAGGGTTTAAGAGATATCAGGGTGTAAGAGATATCAGGGTTTAAGAGATATCAGGGTTTAAGAGATATCTGGGTGTAAGAGATATCAGGGTGTAAGAGATATCAGGGGGTAAGAGATATCAGGGTGTAAGAGATATCAGGGGGTAAGAGATATCAGGGTGTAAGCATATCAGGGTGTAAGAGAAATCAGGGGGTAAGAGATATCAGGGTGTAAGAGATATCAGGGTGTAAGAGATATCAGGGTGTAAGAGATATCAGAGTTTAAGAGATATCAGGGTGTAAGAGATATCAGGGTTTAAGAGATATCAGGGTTTAAGAGATATCAGGGTGTAAGAGATATCAGGGTTTAAGAGATATCAGGGTTTAAGAGATATCAGGGTGTAAGAGATATCAGGGTGTAAGAGATATCAGGGTGTAAGAGATATCAGGGTGTAAGAGATATCAGGGTTTAAGAGATATCAGGGTGTAAGAGATATCAGGGTTTAAGAGATATCAGGGTTTAAGAGATATCAGGGTTTAAGAGATATCAGGGTTTAAGAGATATCAGGGGGTAAGAGATATCAGAGTTTAAGAGATATCAGGGTGTAAGAGATATCAGGGTGTAAGAGATATCAGGGTGTAAGAGATATCAGGGTGTAAGAGATATCAGGGTTTAAGAGATATCAGGGTGTAAGAGATATCAGGGTTTAAGAGATATCAGGGTGTAAGAGATATCAGGGTTTAAGAGATATCAGGGTTTAAGAGATATCAGGGTGTAAGAGATATCAGGGTGTAAGATATATCAGGGTGTAAGAGATATCAGGGTGTAAGAGATATCAGGGTTTAAGAGATATCAGGGTGTAAGAGATATCAGGGTTTAAGAGATATCAGGGTTTAAGAGATATCAGGGTTTAAGAGATATCAGGGTTTAAGAGATATCAGGGGGTAAGAGATATCAGGGGGTAAGAGATATCAGGGGGTAAGATAAACAGACTCTAAAAGAGTGTAGTGGGAGAAGGGTAACTCGGTAACCTAAGGGAGTTAAGTTCCTCTACTCCTGTTTTTTTTTGGTTTTACCCCCCTTGCTGGTCCTTGCTGGTCCTTGCTGGTCCTTGCTGGTCCTTGCTGGTCCTTAGCTCTCCTTTTTCTTGTCCTTAGACTGACCCCCCCCTTCTACTGTCTTCTCCCCTCCCCATTCCTCTACTACTGCTTCTACCTTTGCCTTCATTCACCCTTCACTCCCCCTTTTTCTCTTTTCCTACTAATATCTCTCTACTTTCTACTTCCATTATTTCTTCTACTTCCACTACCTACCTACCACTACTTCCTCTTCTCCCTCTCTTGTTCCCGTTCTTTTTCCCGTCCGTCTATATATATATATTTATATACCGGCTTCCTCACACTTTTCTGTCAGTGTGACTTTGTAAATGGTCGAAGTTGGACCGAAACGTCGTCGTAAGCTCCTCTCTCCTACGTGCTGGTGTAGATCAACAGCCACAAATCTTCCCAGTATCCTTTCTTATTCTGTTGTAAATTAAATGTAGCTTTTGAGAATAAGAGTAAATGTTATTTTTTTTTTTTTTTTTTTTTTTTTTTATTAGGATAGGTGAGTACAAATAGAGAGCGTGTCTGTCTCGCGCCCAGCAGACGGAGGATCAAACCTCCACAAAGTATTGCGCTGAATAACCCAAATAGGTTTAGCGCTTAACATGAATTATATATATATATATATATATTTTTTATTAACACATCGGCCGATTCCCACCAAGGCAGGGTGGCCCGAAAAAGAAAAACTTTCATCATCATTCACTCCATCACTGTCTTACCAGAGGGGTGTTTTACACTACAGTTATAAAACTGCAACATTAACACCCCTCCTTCAGAGTGCCGGCACTGTACTTCCCATCTCCAGGACTCAAGTCCGGCCTGCCGGTTTCCCTGAATCCCTTCATAAATGTTACTTTGCTCACACTCCAACAGCACGTCAAGTATTAAAAACCATTTGTCTACATTCACTCCTATCAAATACGCACACGCATGCTTGCTGGAAATCCAAGCCCCTCGCACACAAAACCTCCTTTACCCCCTCCCTCCAACCTTTCCTAGGCCGACCCCTACCCCGCCTTCCCTCCACTACAGATTTATACACTCTCGAAGTCATTCTGTCTCGTTCCATTCTCTCTACATGTCCGAACCAATGAAGTAAACTTCTGGTGGAAGCAGAGAAGAGGCCACCAATTTTTCGGATCTGTTCCTTTGATAAATTGGATGTTTAATGACTGTCAGGTAGGGTAAAGATCCTCATGTTCTGTATTGTTTGAGAGACGATCAGTCTGGAGGAATCAGAATCTACTGGGCAGTAGATATCATTTATGTAAGCCAGGAATGGCGCCAGAATTTTTATACAGGAGAATCTTAGGAGTAAAAATTTGGTTGGAAAAGATGAAGCATTATTATTATTATTATTATTATTATTATTATTATTATTATTATTATTATTATTATTATTATTATTATTATTATTATTATTATTATTAGTGTTTTCTGCAGGGTAATGAGCCATTGATGAGGGACGAGCAAGATATATCTAGGAGACTAATGTGGCTATTTGTTGAGTGGAGTGTTACTAGACTTTGTAAATGGTCGAAGTTGGACCGAAACGTCATAGCTGTTTGTGGTCTACTGACCCCACACAGCCTGGTAGATCAGACACTTGGTGGAGGCAGTGATTCAACTTTTGAAAGGTTCTGCAGTTGTCCCACCCATATATCTGATATATGTTGGTAGCAGATTGAATAGTAATGGGCCACGGATGTTGATAGGGCTCTCTTATTGTCGCCACGGCGCACCTAGTTTTTTATGGGAGCTGGTGACACTATTCAGTGGGTCATCTGAATTGTCATGTCCACACTGAATGATGGTGAATGTGTTTTTGGGTTACTCTTAGTCTCTAAAGAGACTTAAGAGCAAGAAGTATTTTTAATGTTACGATACAATGCAACAGGTTGTGAGATCACAGCAGTTTGCATATGTATGCAGCTGTTAGTATACACATTTTAATAGCTGTTAGTATAACTGTATACTGAAAAAACCCTGTAGCAAACAGCAAATAACAAACATGATTAACAGAGTTTAAAGCCTGTCGACTATACAATAGTCATTAAGACTGTATGCAGCTACAAAATATGTATCAAAGCAGACTCTGTGAATATACGCAGAGACATACTCCTCTCGGCGCATATATATTCTGGTCTGTACTATATTCATTATACCAGAGTCGGTGTTCCAGTTTGAATACCTGCAATTTCTGACATGCATTCGAAAATCAACAAATCTCGATATCTCAAAACGGAACTATTTTGTCAATAAACTTCTCTCTAATTGGTGCTGTAAAACGTCATTTCCCACTCCCTAAACGTCACAAAATCCTAAGTTTGGTGGCATAAATTTAGTCTAAACTAGAAGCTAGAGGCGGGTAATGACAAGTGAAATGAACCAGACTTCATGGTCGCGTTTTAAGGAATCGTTGAGTACCAGAAATATCATCGTTGAGTACCAGAAATATCATCGTTGAGTACCAGAAATATCGTTGAGTAGCAGAAATATTGATCAGTGCATTTAGGTGGCAGACTCACTGTTTTATATTCTCTTGACCACAAAGGACCAAGCCGTAAAGCCCCCCAAAAAATGCATTTATAGAGAATTTAGCTATTGACTGAGCTGTATTTTACAGTCGAATAAGATGTCATGAATGACGGACGTTTAGTGTAATACTCGTGAAGGTGTAAGCCACTGACTGGCGAGTCTTCCATGCTTAGTGTACACCGAGAGGCATACACCTCTTGGTGTATGTACACTTGAGTGTATTTTAACCCCTACTTAAGAGATTAAAATAGTCTTGACTGGTGGAGAAGAGGTGACAGACAGACTTAATAACCCTCGTGGAAATCGATAGAATTTAAGCCCCGTTTACTAGCCATTTGTTGTACGATTAGAGTATCTCTCGAAGTTGTAATACAGCTCCAGTCCATCCCTGAGATGCTTACATCATATGAGCTAGCTTTCATCCCTACTTTGGAGATTAAATCATCCCTAACTCTCAGAGGGGCCATGCAAGGTTAATGACCTTAGTGTGATTGACGTTAATAATTATAAACCACTGATATTATTGGTACATTCACAGGAGATAAAAAATCCTTAGGAATTATACGATGCCTGGACGATTGGTAGTCAATTAGATTCAGTCTATGAGGATTGGATCAAGAGCCCCTCACCGGCATCAAAGAACTTTGCTAGAGGAGATATGGTTGAATGATTAAAAAAAAGCTTATCTAGCATATATAAAAAATTCTATATACAGGCCCAAATTTTTCGAGTAAGCTAATATTAAAAACTGTATTTACCATCTCAAATAGAAGAAATAAGAGAGGCACACGTACAGCTGTTTTGTATCTTTGGTACCGAGACGTATCGCCTGCTCAGCAGGCTTCTTCAGTCTATATACAGAGGTGACAACAAAAGTAGTGGAGATATGAGGTGTCCAGTCCCTCAGTCTAGATAATAAAAGTATAAAATTTGTTGAACATTTAGTTTACTCATGTATTTGTCTGTATTTTTATACCATAAATAATACAACAGATGAGGTAGGAAGCTCACAAACTTGCTCAATTATTTCTGCTTCCTTGAATGTCAGAAAATCTCTGCAACAAATGGAAACTGAAGTGGGGGACGCAGGGCATTGCAAAAAGAACTACGAAGCTGAAAAAAATACTGAGGCAAAATAAACTTGGGTAAAAGCTAATCTGCCTACACAGTCATAGAACACTGGACAAAATTGCCTCTCGTACAGTAGGTACAAATACAATCTCCCTTGAGGGAATGTTGGGATATTGCTTTCAATTAAGCACACACTGTTGAATCGCCCTTCAAATTCCTCCATGTAGTGGCAGAGAGGGTGTCTTCCTGCTCCTTGTTACTTTACAAAAATTGTTCCAAACGAAGGACTTCAATGAAGTCTCAGATGCAGGGTATTCAATACTACAAATATTTAAACTTAAATTTGTAATTAGGCAAATGACTGTCAACAACGCGAGGTAAGTGTACACGAATTGCATTCACTTAGAACATCCTTTTTTTGACCTTGGTACAAGGTACAAGGATCGAAACGTTTTCAAAGTGTCCTTAGACACTAAAAGTTTTTAATTAAGGGGTCCTAAGACATTTTTTTTTTAGTTTTAGCTAAAATTATGGATTCGTATGATATTCTCCCGACTGTAGAGAAGAGAATAACGTGTAAATCAATCTTTGACTTGGATAACTTTTCGCTCTGTGTATAGCTAAATCAAGTAACAAAGCTATACACAGAGCGAAACGTTGTTTACATAATAGCGTATTCTGTAATATTTGTTTAAACTTCAACTAAAACGGAGTAGAAAGAATATATGTTTGTCTCGATATTCTCTCTAAGATTTGTCCCTTAAAACAAGGATGCCTGGATGCTGGGGAAGGGATGCTAACCCTCTCGTTCCCTGGATCAAATTTTGACATCTCCTTTCCCTTTAATATTGTTATTGGCGCACAATGCCATCAACTAGATGAGAAAGACGAATGTGAAACAGATGGGTATCTGTATTGAGACACTTGTGTCTTACTCATCTCTCAACCCTCTTCCACTCAGGAGGAGAGAAGTACGAGGAAGTCAAAGTCTTCCTCTCTAACAATACCTGAGAAACTTTGGACAACTGCAGTAAGAGACAGATGTGTGTTGCCCTGTTCCGATCTTGGAAATTGCAAGCAATTTCTTATGGTGAATCTACTGAGAGAGAGAGAGAGAGAGAGAGAGAGAGAGAGAGAGAGAGAGAGAGAGAGAGAGAGAGAGAGAGAGAGAGAGAGAGAGAGGAGAGAGGAGAGAGGAGAGAGGGAGAGAGAGAGAGAGAGAGAGAGAGAGAGGGAGAGAGAGAGAGAGAGAGAGAGAGAGAGAGAGAGAAAGAGAGAGAGAGAGAGAGAGAAAGATGACGATGAAAAGAGAGAAGGAAGAAGGAAAGGGATATGGGAAACGAGGAGAGAGCACTAGGGAAGAAATGAAAGCAATGAAATAGAGAAAATATATGAATCAGAGAGCAGAGCAAAGTAAACCTTTTTTGTAAATGGAGAAAATACATATTAATTCTTACATTAACATTTACTTCAGTGATTATACAGCTACCCAAATATTAAGAGTGGACCACAAGCACAGACACAAGCACAGACACAAGCACAGATACAAGCACAGACACAAGCACAGACACAAGCACAGACACAAGCACAGACACAAGCACAGATACAAGCACAGACACAAGCACAGACACAAGCACAGACACAAGCACAGACACACGCACAGACACAAGCACAGACACAAGCACAGACACAAGCACATACACAGACACAATCACAGACATATACACAAGCACATACACAGACACAAGCACAAACACAGACACACACAAATGGAACAGACAAGTTATATTCACCTTGACAACAAACGTTCACAAGCGTCGTCCGGACCCCCCAAAAAAATCTCTAATCAACAATTAGCTCCTAAAACGCAGCTGCAGCAAAATGTTGACATCAGGCGTTTTGTAAAGTGTTCATCAAGTTTGCTTTGAGCTCAGCTGTGTAAAACGTTGATATGTACTTTATCCACCAACGCAGTGTCTGTTAAGCCTTTATCTAATAAAAATATACTGTACTTTAATATATATATATATATATATATATATATATATATATATATATATATATATATATATATATATATATATATATATATATATATATATATATATTATATCGTTCCCATACACTCTACCTCTGTCTCCGTGTCTCTCTCTCTCTCTCTCTCTCTCAAATAATTCTCACATTTATCAATGTCTCAGTGTCTTTCTTATTTCGTATCTTCGTACAGCTCATTTGCATAAACTAATTTTTTCTTTTTCACAAACCTTTGTTTCCTCTGGGATGATAATACATATTTTATGCATAACACTTTCCCAAAATTCAAGACTTTCTTCTCCTGTCTAGTACGGCATTGTTTAATTAATTGGATTTTTTTTTATCTCACCGGATGAGGCGAGGGAGGGTGACCTTCAAAAATAAAAGAAACACGTTCACCGTCATTCACCCAGTCGTTGGCTTGCTAGAGGCATGTTGACATCGTCCACTCCTCCTTCAGAGTGCAGGTACTATACTTCCCACCTCCAGAACTCAAGTTCGGAAAACCGGTTCTGTTTATATTAAGAGAACGAAGTTAGTGGATATGTACCTCTCACACCACACTATATACCACTACATCTGTGGGTATTTTGTACCTCTCACACCACACTATATACCACTACATCTGTGGGTATTTTGTACCTCTCACACCACACTATATACCACTACATCTGTGGGTATTTTGTACCTCTCACACCACACTATATACCACTACATCTGTGGGTATTTTGTACCTCTCACACCACACTATATACCACTACATCTGTGGGTATTTTGTACCTCTCACACCACACTATATACCACTACATCTGTGGGTATTTTGTACCTCTCACACCACACTATATACCACTACATCTGTGGGTATTTTGTACCTCTCACACCACACTATATACCACTACATCTGTGGGTATTTTGTACCTCTCACACCACACTATATACCACTACATCTGTGGGTATTTTGTACCTCTCACACCACACTATATACCACTACATCTGTGGGTATTTTGTACCTCTCACACCACACTATATACCACTACATCTGTGGGTATTTTGTACCTCTCACACCACACTATATACCACTACATCTGTGGATATTTTGTACCTCTCACACCACACTATATACCACTACATCTGTGGGTATTTTGTACCTCTCACACCACACTATATACCACTACATCTGTGGGTATTTTGTACCTCTCACACCACACTATATACCACTACATCTGTGGGTATTTTGTACCTCTCACACCACACTATATACCACTACATCCGTGGGTATTTTGTACCTCTCACACCACACTATATACCACTACATCTGTGGGTATTTTGTACCTCTCACACCACACTATATACCACTACATCCGTGGGTATTTTGTACCTCTCACACCACACTATATACCACTACATCTGTGGGTATTTTGTACCTCTCACACCACACTATATACCGCACTAAACACCAATGTTACATTGGATGTTACGTACTCCCGCACCGTACGATCCATGGCTAGTGTTATAATTGTGTTTTCAAACTTATATTATCCAATATATTTTAATTAGGAGTTATATCCTCGTTTGTATTATATCGTAACAGAGTGAACAAAACATATATAAAATTCCAATAAAGCTATATTGTCTGTATTGGAAATAAAATGACAGTAGGGATAAATATAGTAAATTATTATTTATTGATATTTGAACACGTAAATAATATAAATAAATCTCTAAATATATAGTCAGATATAAAAATGATATAAATTCATCGAGTAGTATATATACTGAGGTGTATATACCTACATGTACGTATATATAGGTGTGTATATGACGAGAGTTTAATTAATTCGTAATTTAGGTATCAGAGTATTCTTAACTTGTACTGTACAGGTGACATGCAGTCTTACTGACATCGTGTAGTCGATAGGTTTGTAACCCAGTAAAGCAGCCAGTTGCTGTGCTACGTTAATTGAACCATCCTTATAAAATATAGCTAAATAAAGTTCGATACTGAGAGAAACGTCCTCAGAGGACGTTTCTTGATACTAATTCCCTTTGCATTGTTCTAACAAGCTAAGAACCGTGTTCATGCTAGCTAACCATATTTTTTAACAAGCTAAGAACAAGCTAAATAACAGCAGGACTCACAGAAACTACAAACCATATTAATACCAGCGAACAGCAATGTTCATACCAGGTAGGTGTAATATCCGTACAGCACTCCTCACACACGCTAACAACATAACTAAAGCATTCTACAAGAAGAATTCATACAAGCTACCAGCAATACTAATACCAGATAACAACAGTATTCACAGAAGCTACCAGCAGTACTAATACCAGATAACAGCAGTATTCATAAAAGCTACCAGCAATACTAATACCAGATAACAGCAGTATTCATACAAGCTACCAGCAATACTAATACCAGATAACAGCAGTATTCATACAAGCTACCAGCAATACTAATACCAGATAACAGCAGTATTCATACAAGCTACCAGCAATACTAATACCAGATAGCAGCAGTATTCATACAAGCTACCAGCAATACTAATACCATATAGCAGCAGTATTCATACAAGCTACCAGCAATACTAATACCAGATAACAGCAGTATTCATATAAGCTACCAGCAATACTAACACCAAATAACAGCAGCATTCATACAAGCTGCCAGCAATATTAATACTAATACCAGATAACAGCAACATTCATACAAGCTACCAGCAATATTAATACTAATACCAAATAACAGCAGCATTCATACAAGCTACCAGCAATATTAATACTAATACCAGATAACAGCAACATTCATACAAGCTACCAGCAATATTAATACTAATACCAGATAACAGCAGCATTCATACAAGCTACCAGCAATTTTAATACTAATACCAGATAACAGCAGCATTTATACAAGCTACCAGCAATATTAATACTAATACCAGATAACAGCAACATTCATACAAGCTACCAGCAATATTAATACTAATACCAGATAACAGCAACATTCATACAAGCTACCAGCAATATTAATACTAATACCAGATAACAGCAGCATTCATAGAAGCTACCAGCAATTTTAATACTAATACCAGATAACAGCAGCATTTATACAAGCTACCAGCAATATTAATACTAATACCAGATAACAGCAACATTCATACAAGCTACCAGCAATATTAATACTAATACCAGATAACAGCAGCATTCATACAAGATACCAGCAATATTAATACTAATACCAGAT
This sequence comes from Cherax destructor, assembly GCA_009830355.1. Lineage (NCBI taxonomy): Eukaryota > Metazoa > Arthropoda > Malacostraca > Decapoda > Parastacidae > Cherax > Cherax destructor. The sequence goes on along the minus strand of WNWK01000095.1, from coordinate 314,902 downwards.
AACAGTAGTATTCATACAGCTCAATACAATACAATAACAGCGTATTCAACAAGCTAGCAATACTAATACCAAATAACAGCAGCATTCATACAATCTACCAGCAATATTAATACTAATACCATATAACAGCAACATTCATACAAGCTACCAGCAATTCTAATACCAGATAACAGCAGTATTCATACAAGCTACCAGCAATACTAATACCAGATAATAGCAGTATTCATACAAGCTGCCAGCAATACTAATACCAAATAACAGCAACATTCATACAAGCTACCAGCATTCTAATACAGATAACGCATATTCATACAAGCTACCAGCAATATAATACCAGATAATAGCAGATTCATACAAGCTACCAGCAATATTAATACTAATACCAGATAACAGCAGCATTCATACAATCTACCAGCAATATTAATACTAATACCAGATAACAGCAACATTCATACAAGCTACCAGCAATTATAATACCAGATAACAGCAGTATTCATACAAGCTACCAGCAATCTAATACCAGATAAAGCAGTATTCATACAAGCTCCAGCAATACTAATACCAGATAACAGCAGTATTCATACAAGCTGCCAGCAATACTAATACCAGATAACAGCAGTATTCATACAAGCTACCAGCAATACTAATACCAGATAACAGCAGTATTCATACAAGCTGCCAGCAATACTAATACCAGATAACAGCCGTATTCATACAAGCTACCAGCAATACTAATACCAGATAACAGCAGTATTCATACAAGCTACCAGCAATACTAATACCAGATAACAGCAGTATTCATACAAGCTACCAGCAATACTAATACCAGATAACAGCAGTATTCATACAAGCTACCAGCAATACTAATACCAGATAACAGCAGTATTCATACAAGCTACCAGCAATACTAATACCAGATAACAGCAGTATTCATACAAGCTACCAGCAATACTAATACCAGATAACAGCAGTATTCATACAAGCTGCCAGCAATATACATACACACACGGAAAGATAAAGCTTTCAGTAAACCAAAGAGCAGTTACCTAGAGAATTGTAGTTGTATAAAGAATGTAGCCAGACCATAAGCATAAGCTTAATTAGGGAAAAACAGCAGTGTATTTCTCACAGCTCCTTAAGGAAAGTGGTGAAAATGCAGTTAATGAAAAATGCAACAGCTTCAACCATGAGCCATTAAATTGCATGGCAATTATCATTTTGGAAAAAAAATCCGAAAATTTGGGTTGGTTACAAATTTATTGAGAGCCCATGCATGTGGGATTCTATCTGCATGTCATGAAGTGGCTTATACACAAAGAGGTTTGTGTATATTTTGGTCTATACGTAGATACTCGTTTCTCTCAGCGTAAGGCTTGTATTTCCGTCTAGAAAATCACTAATCTTAAATTATTAACGTCCCTTGTTAAATGTCATGGTGCTGGAAGCACCATGTTAAATACCATAGCGACAGAATGCCCACGTTAAATGTTAGGATGTTAAAAGTTACATTGTAATGTGTAAAGACGATACACAACATTACGGTCTTAAAGTGCTACGTATAACCAGTTTCTCTCAAGTCAAAAATATTGTGTGCGACATTTGGGAATCTTTAAGGTTGAGACGTTTCGCCAGCTAGTAGCGTCTTCAGTCAGCCACTGGCGAGCGAAACGTTTCCTCAATACGGATTCCCAGATGCGGATTTTCCCTTAGAACCTAACTAATAAATATTCGCGGAAATCCCCGCAAATTCACGGATTTTTTTTTTCTTTTTTTTCGTGGCAATATATAATTTTTGTTATGCGTTTTAACGCTAAATATTAAGAAAACTTTAATTTAATAATTTTTTAACATATATTTTTACGTAAATTCAGCAAAATTTCCATTTAAAATATAATACTTTTACTAAATTAAATTATTACCATATATTTACCGTACGTATACCAAAGAAAACGGAGTTGCATGAATTACAGTACACCAAAGAAAACGGGGTTGCATGAATTACAGTACACCAAAGAAAACGGGGTTGCACGAATTACAGTACACCAAAGAAAACGGGGTTACACGAATTGCAGTACACCAAAGAAAACGGGGTTGCATGAATTACAGTACACCAAAGAAAACGGGGTTGCATGAATTACAGTACATATGAGGTGGTAACATCGGTATTTTACATTCTCGCACTGAGAGAAACAGCAGTACAGTACTTATACGTGTTTATCTTTACATTTTTTTTAATGGTTATGTATGAAGCTGAGTTTGAAATTTAGGGTTTAAACTATAAAAATAGGCATTTATAAGTATTTTTTCTAACAGCGTCCAGAATTTGCTGTTTTTCCAAATTCGCGGGTGGTCTTGGAACGTAACCCCCGCGAATTTGGGGGGACCACTGTACTCATTAATGTATATACAAAGTGTATACTCGTTAATGTATATACAAAGTCTATACTCGTTAATGTGTATACAAAGTGTATACTAATTAATGTATATACAAAGTGAGGTGGTACATAAATAATTTCTATCATCACCAATAGACTAAAAATTGACAGGTACGTGAACTAGAATACAACTACGGAAAAAAGTCATATACCAGGCCATGTTTCTTTTCAAGTAAAGCTTAGCATAGAGCGAAACGTTTTCTAATTAAAAACAGTGATCTACATACACATGTCTCTGTCCACAATGACTAGTTAAACCAGAATGCAAGTGTTGACACGAAACATGGAGGTAAGAGGGAGGTAGTTTTGAGTTTCCTTTTGTTTACACCTCCAGTAATATTATTCACAGGGTACAAATCAAGGTCCTAGAAGTCTTATATCAAAGGATTTTTTTATTCAGTGTCATTGATAAATACCGATTTTTTTTTTTTTTTTTTTTTTTGCTTTTCAGAATTATAACATTTTTATTCTACCTTTGGCCATATATAAAAAATTCATGACATGAAAATGCTCTAGAGAGAGCGAAACGTTGTCCCAGTGAAGTGTATACTGCAATGTGTATTTTCTTTCTTTGCTTTAGCTGAAATTTGCTAATGGACACTTTGGATTATCCACAATATCACAGTTTCACTCCTAGACTTGTTTCTCAATATTGTGAAATATTAGTGTGTATTGGCTATGGTGTTAGGAATTATGAGTTGCATTACCACAGTTTTACTGGCTTAGAACCGCTATTCTACCTAACCCTTTCTAGGGATGCGACCCACATCAGTTGACTAACACCCAGGTACCTAACAACTGCTAGGTGAACAGGGGCATCAGGTGTAAGGAAACATGCCCGAGGTTTCCAACCATGTCAAGTATATGTGCAAACAATTCTTCCGATATAGGTCTTTTGTGGACTGAAGCGAGAATTTCTGGTGTCCACCAGGTCACTATTTCAACACCCCCACCAACCCTACCTTCCCCATTCTTTTTCTCTCATTTATACTGATTTCCCGTTAGTTATTGTCTTAGTTTTATATACCATCTATATTTTGTGGTAGGTAAAGGGCTTTGTACCCGTTCTCTCTCGAAGCCTTTTGATATTGTAGTATCAGTCTCGTAGATCAAGGTGAAACAAGCAGTAATCACAACTCCCTCTGACAAAGGTTAGAATTATCAGGTATAACTCCTTGACGTAAGTTTCGCAGTCATACGTCAAGGGGTCGTGTCAACACTTAAATAGCCTGACCTATCCAGTATCAAATGATGACGGGGTCGTTTGTAACTCCCAGCACACTTTGACCCCCGCATAGTCCCTACCTCTCAAATCGTATCTTTAACTTTCGCCCATGTAAGGTTCCTCGACCCAGCGCCTGGGACTCGGTTCTCCCTCTCACCAGTTCGAGTTTCCCTTCATGCCCACTCAGAGCTTAGCTCATGGTCCCAGTTCAAAGCTTTTCCTCGAGGGCCCCGTGCCTCCTCTTCACACACGCAAGGAGCCATAATCTACTCAAAACTTAACATCCCATCTCAAAACACAGTTCTCTCTCTCTCTCTCTCTCTCTCTCTCTCTCTCTCTCTCTCTCTCTCTCTCTCTCTCTCTCTCTCTCTCTCTCTCTCTCTCTCTCTCTCTCTCTTTCTCTCTCTCTCTCTCTCTCTCAACATTTCAAGAACCTGTGTTACATAAACACAAGCACATTTATTTCAATGCCATTGACGAATTTTCTCACCCTCGAAAAGTAAGCACTGAGAATATTCCCTCAGGGATATACCCTCCAAAAATATACCCTGGGAAACATACCCTAACACATTCTCTCCCCTCCAGTCAATATCCTCTCACTCAGGACCTTGTAGCTGTAACATTACACACAAATTTATTGACTCTGCTACATGGGGGCTGAGAACAGTTTTTCATTCGCCAAGCTAACAAAAACGATGGACAGCTAAAATAGATTTTCGTTTCTACATTCGTTCATGTGAACTTTTGTCTTGCCTGAACTTTTATTTTCAACTATATCACTTTGTTTTTTTCACCGATCATTTATTCCAGGTGATCATTCGCTTGGGAGAGAACAATGTCAATATTTTACATTTAAAAACACTTTAAAACACTAAACGCAAATAAGCGTATTATGTACAAGTATTTTTTTTCAGAAATCTTAAAAAAAATCAGATTTGTTTTCACTGATTTCTTGAGATGTGTATTTCTGAATGTATATACACTGAGAAGTGTGTATTTCTGAATGTATATAAACTGAGCAGTGTGTATTTCTGAGTGTATATACCCTAATAAGTATGTATTTTTGAGTATATATACTGAGTGGTGTGTATTTATGAGTGCATATACACTGAAAGGTGTATATTTCTTAATATATGTAAACAAAGATATACATTCTCCGAATGTATATATACCGAAGGTGTGTTTATGTATACACTGAAAGGTGTGTATTTCTCAGAGTATATACATTAAGAATTAAACCTGTCCTTAACAGGTTGTGTACACGTTTCAAGCAGTCTCAGTGAGCGTCATGTAATTGATAGGCTTTAAACCTAAAACACTATTTTGGGTAACTTTAAAAATGTTTTGGACAGGTACGTGAGGGGGGAGTGATTACATGTTAACGGGTTCTTTCAAGCCAAGAGCAGTAGGATGATTGGTTAATTAATGTTACTGTAGCAAGCATCTCATATCTTACATGTTAGGTAAAAGGTCACAAGTGCAACTAATGTGACATTTTACTGCGGCAACGTTTCGCTCTTTGATTACAATCTCAAACTTTTAAGATCACCGACTCGTAAACTACAGAGTTTCTCCTGTGTTTACATCTGGGCGTACTGACTTGGCTTTATACGGCAGCTTCCCATCAATGGTTAAACCCTAAAATACAGCGATATATAGCTACAAATATACAGAGGATAATTACAACGACAATTGATTTAGAAAGACACGTAAGCAAACATTAGGATATATTTATTAGAAAGCGTTTCGGTCCTGGGACCTTGATCACTTCTAACATAGAGGTTGAAAGACAGTATATATAGGTGGAGAGTGAGGTGTGAGTGACGCATGGTGACCTGAAGTGAGGTGTGAGTGACCCATGGTGACCTGAAGTGAGGTGTGAGTGACCCATGGTGACCTGAAGTGAGGTGTGAGTGACGCTTGGTGACCTGAAGTGAGGTGTGAGTGACCCATGGTGACCTGAAGTGAGGTGTGAGTGACGCTTGGTGACCTGAAGGGAGGTGTGAGTGACGCTTGGTGACCTCAAGTGAGGTGTGAGTGACGCATGGTGACCTGAAGTGAGGTGTGAGTGACCCATGGTGACCTGAAGTGAGGTGTGAGTGACGCTTGGTGACCTGAAGGGAGGTGAGTGACGCATGGTGACCTGAAGGGAGGTGAGTGACGCATGGTGACCTGAAGTGAAGTGTGAGTGACGCATGGTGACCTGAAGTGAGGTGTGAGTGACCCATGGTGACCTGAAGGGAGGTGTGAGTGACGCATGGTGACCTGAAGTGAGGTGTGAGTGACCCATGGTGACCTGAAGGGAGGTGTGAGTGACGCATGGTGACCTGAAGTGAGGTGTGATTGACCCATGGTGACCTGAAGTGAGGTGTGAGTGACGCATGGTGACATGAAGTGAGGTGTGAGTGACCCATGGTGACCTGAAGTGAGGTGTGAGTGACGCTTGGTGACCTGAAGGGAGGTGTGAGTGACGCATGGTGACCTGAAGTGAGGTGTGAGTGACCCATGGTGACCTGAAGTGAGGTGTGAGTGACGCATGGTGACCTGAAGTGAGGTGTGAGTGACGCTTGGTGACCTGAAGGGAGGTGTGAGTGACCCATGGTGACCTCAAGTGAGGTGTGAGTGACGCTTGGTGACCTGAAGGGAGGTGTGAGTGACGCTTGGTGACCTCAAGTGAGGTGTGAGTGACGCATGGTGACCTGAAGTGAGGTGTGAGTGACCCATGGTGACCTGAAGTGAGGTGTGAGTGACGCTTGGTGACCTGAAGGGAGGTGAGTGACGCATGGTGACCTGAAGGGAGGTGAGTGACGCATGGTGACCTGAAGTGAAGTGTGAGTGACGCATGGTGACCTGAAGTGAGGTGTGAGTGACCCATGGTGACCTGAAGGGAGGTGTGAGTGACGCATGGTGACCTGAAGTGAGGTGTGAGTGACCCATGGTGACCTGAAGGGAGGTGTGAGTGACGCATGGTGACCTGAAGTGAGGTGTGATTGACCCATGGTGACCTGAAGTGAGGTGTGAGTGACCCATGGTGACCTGAAGAATGACTCCTGTGTTGCTAGGTATGTGGCACTTTGCCTGCTTGAGTATCGTGTAGATATGTAGGTCTACTCCCACTTATTTCACTAGACACAAGTAAAGAAAACTCCACAATGTCTACCACAACATTCGACTACCAAAAACTATTTTTCTTCTGTCTTGATATTCAATCCATTGAGTTAATTGTTGGTCAGCTTATATATGAACTTACTACACCACATTTCTCATGTGTACTCAACTTTAAAGCATTTAGTTTGTTGTTGTTCGTACTACCTGCAATTATACACTCATAATACTCTATTTTAATAGCCTATATCCTCAATGGTCTATATTTGCTGTTGCTGGGCCGAGGTATATACATAAATTGCTATACCCCAGTCCTGCCTTTATCCTCAAAGCACCAACAGCTCCAGCAATGCTTGCAGATAAGTAAAGGGGAGATCGCTTGCCGCTTGTTTATGCAAGCCATGAAAACCAATAATACTGGGCTATGTTTTGCTACGTGTTTACCCCCACTCGCCACTGTTCCCTTCATAAGCAACTTTGTTTATACCTGCGAAGTCCCACAAGAATAGTGGACGCCAGGGTATGTTCTTGGTCCTTGGTGGGAAAATCCTATTGCTGCTACAGTATTTCCAGCCCCTGCCAAGTTATTCTGATGTAGTTGTGAGCTACGTACACGTACGTAAAAGACAGGGGGTGGAAATAATTATAGACAATAACATGATGGCGACAAATTCAGTTGCTCAAATCGGGAAAGGACGAACTCAAAAAAAATCAATTGATACGCAAAAACTTGGCAATAATAATGGTGGATTTTGTAGATTGGTTGAGAGAAAACAGAAAGCATACAACAAGCTTTTATTGTGACAACTTTTCGCTGTGCCTAGAGCTTTTTTTTCCAGGCTTTATAAAGCTCTACACAATTTCGCCTTGCAACCTGTGTCTTTTAGTCATGAGAACCGGAAGAATGTCATTTGGTTTTAGCCGGTAGACTGGCATCCATGTTTTTAATTTTTTAAATGTAATAATGGTGAAAAGTAACGTAATTTAACAATTATTTTAGGTCACTAAATAGTATAAACCTAAACTTTTGAAGACCCCTAAATTAAAGTGGAAATTGTATGTGCGTTCTCATCCTCGTCTGTAATTCTCTCTCTCTCTCTCTCTCTCTCTCTCTCTCTCTCTCTCTCTCTCTCTCTCTCTCTCTCTCTCTCTCTCTCTCTCTCTCTCTCTCTCTCTCTCTCTCTCACGCATACATACACAATCATACACATTACAATTTACATATATAATATACAGAAAAGAGTCAGGTAAGATCATCGGAAATAATATACAACATAGCAAGCTACCTAGTAAGTACAAGATACCTAATTAATAACTAAAATGTACCTAATTAGAGTAACTACGTAACTAATTAGCTAATTAAAGGCAATAATGAGCAGCATTTACGAGGTTCTCTTAATATCGACGAATGTGGCAGAATCAGAAGCCTCAAATTTTCGCATTAGATTAATCCAATATCCCTCAAAATTGTTTTTTGTATGCCCTGTTACGGCATATAAGTGCAGTTAATTAATGTATGATCTGATTATGTGGTAGGGTAAAGTCAAAACAATAGTGAGCTTAGCCAATTAATTCATTCTGGCGAAAATGGCGAATATCAGCGAATTAATAATATATAATCAGAGACTGTGAGATTCGACGTTCGGAACAAGGGGGTGTTAGCGCTGTTCCCTTCCTATGTATTTTGTTCGTTCTGCTGATCAGGAGTACCGGGTGAATCGGGGTGGTATTCGGTGAATCGGGGTGGTACTGGGTGAATCGGGGTGGTACTGGGTGAATCGGGGTGGTACTGGGTGAATCGGGGTGGTACTGGGTGAATCGGGGTGGTACTGGGTGAATCGGGGTGGTACTAGGTGAATTGTGGTGGTACTGGGTGAATCGGGGTGGTACTGGGTGAATCGGGGTGATACTGGGTGAATTGGGGTGGTACTGTGTGAATTGGGGTGGTACTGGGTGAATCGGGGTGGTACTCAGTGAATCGGGGTGGTACTCAGTGAATCGGGGTGGTACTGGGTGAATCGGGGTGGTACTGGGTGAATCGGGGTGGTACTCAGTGAATCGGGGTGGTACTGGGTGAATCGGGGTGGTACTGGGTGAATCGGGGTGGTACTGGGTGAATCGGGGTGGTACTGGGTGAATCGGGGTGGTACTGGGTGAATCGGGGTGGTACTGGGTGAATCGGGGTGGTACTGGGTGAATCGGGGTGGTACTGGGTGAATCGGGGTGGTACTGGGTGAATCGGGGTGGTACTGGGTGTGGTGTATATCGGGGTGGTACTGGGTGAATCGGGGTGGTACTGGGTGAATGGGGTGGTACTGGGTGAATGGGTGGTACTGGGTGAATCGGGGTGGTACTGGGTGAATCGGGGTGGTACTGGGTGAATCGGGGTGGTACTGGGTGAATTGGGTGGTACTGGTGAATCGGGTGGTACTGGGTGAATCGGTGTATGGGGTGGGTACTGGGTGAATGGATGGTACTGGGTGATGGGTACTGGGTGAATCGGGTGGTACTGGGTGAATCGGGGTGGTACTCAGTGAATCGGGGTGGTACTCAGTGAATCGGGGTGGTACTGGGTGAATCGGGGTGGTACTGGGTGAATTGGGGTGGTACTGGGTGAATCGGGGTGGGACTGGGTGAATCGGGGTGGTACTGGGTGAATCGGGGTGGTACTGGGTGAATTGGGGTGGTACTGGGTGAATCGGGGTGCGACTGGGTGAATCGGGGTGGTACTGGGTGAATTGGGGTGGTACTGGGTGAATCGGGGTGGGACTGGGTGAATCGGGGTGGTACTGGGTGAATCGGGGTGGTACTGGGTGAATTGGGGTGGTACTGGGTGAATCGGGGTGGGACTGGGTGAATCGGGGTGGTACTGGGTGAATCGGGGTGGTACTCGGTGAATCGGGGTGGTACTGGGTGAATTGGGGTGGTACTGGGTGAATCGGGGTGGTACTGGGTGAATTGGGGTGGTACTGGGTGAATTGGGGTGATAATGGAGGTAGTGGTGTGTACGTACGTACACACACACACACACACACACACACACGCCCCCGGTGGCCTAGTGGTAAAGCTCTCGCTTCACGCACGGAGGGCCCGGGTTCTATTCCCGGCGGGGCGGAAACATTTCGAAGTGTTTCCTTACACACACACACACACACACATACATACAACAGGCCTAGTGTCAAATCGACATGTGCCTAGGACAAAATGGTAACTAACACACACACACACACACACAACTAACGACTATGAAAACAATATAATTAATGTAAATAATGTAAATGTAAATTTTGGGTTTTTGACCACAAAACATTTGGATCTAAATGAGGTGCATTTGACAATAGTGAAGAAACACACTGCAAAGCACGTTTTTATTGGATACATTTCACTCTAAAAGATCAGCATTAATCGAAACGTCGTCTCAGCAGAAACCTGTTGTGGCAAATGATCTTCGTTTTTAATCATGGAACGGCTGGAATAATGCGATAGAGGAAGCTTTAAATGGGCTGACGTTTCGCTCTGTGTCGAGCTTTATCAAATCATGACTTTAAAAACCTCTACACAGAGCGAAATGTTGCCCCCTCCTGAAGCCACGTTAACAGACTCGAAATACTAATAGGTTTTGCGAAATTAATTCGTTATTTTCCACGACTGAGTCAATCGCTTACAATTCGTACCGGAATCTAATATTTAGATTTGTTGAGTATCTTTTTTGCAGTAATTATTTTGATACATTAATCAGAAATAAACTCTCAATCATCCCTTCAGATTTATTCTATCGCCTTAAGTCGATCTGACTTAATCCGAGCAGATAAATTAACCAGCGATATGAACGTGATTCTAAACGATCTGTTTTGGGAAATACCGAGTAAATGTATATAGGTATATAAATTTTAGCTTCGAACAAATGTATATAAACTGCAATACTGTTTACCTTTGTTTCTATAAAGCAATTTGCAGTGTTAAAAATGTATATGTGTTACTCATGTATACTAGAATTTCTAATTGCTAATTTCAAGTTCTTGAAAATGTAAAATTAGTAAATAATAAATAATTTCAAGTTATTGAAAATGTAAAATTAATTAATAATTAATTAAAACATTTGAAGGCTGATATACCCAATGCAGTGGTTGTAAAATTAAAAACCATTCTTGAATAAATTTTAGGATTTGCTCACTGATGCAGACACATTAAGCTCTCTGAATAATAATCATCTAATACATGATAATCGTAATTACAAGAATAATTTGATGGGTCTAACGTACTGAATATGCATAAGCAAGAGATCAACTCATTTTTTTTAATATAATCGCCCCTAATTCAACTCGCACAAACTTTATATATGACAGTAGTTATAGATATATTACCAGCCAAGAAAAAAATTAGTTATTTTTGAAAAAAAGTCATGTACATAAAAAGTCAATGTGAAAAGTTATTTTTGGGGGATATGCAGATGAGTTTACGAGTCTTAGATAATACTTTTAGCATTAGTATTTAGACAACTAATTTCCCGAGTATGGCAATAGCTGTAGGTGCTCGAACCTCAGTATAAAAAATTTAAACACACAGACACACACAATATATATATATATATATATATATATATATATATATATATATATATAGAAAAAGGGAGAGAGAGAACAACACACTGACATTGTATACTCCCCTTGTAACAAGGGTGAATGATGAAATGCAAATCATCTTGACAAAATATGCACATGTATAATGAAACGTCCCTTCTCGACAAGTCTTTTGTTTCTCTTAATAAAAACTAGCAGACGCTAAACTCCTAAACAAACCTTAATAGCAAAAATTAGAAATAACTTTATCATCCGGGAGATAAGAAAGAGGCGCGATAAAGCAGGCGAAGAGGGAGAGACACTTGTGAAGTTTGAGTTGTGTCTAACACATTCAGGAAGTTTTGGTCCCAGGGAGAAAATACAATAGATGTCTTTGTATAGAATGTGCGATGGCTATATATATATATATATATATTTTATATATATATATATATATATATATATATATATATATATATATATATATATATATATATATATATATATATCTTTAAATTTTAGCCAACAACTCTGTCTTGATGTCTTCTCATTTGTCCTCTTCAGAAGAGACAATAAATCTGGTACCCCTTTAACATCTGGAGATGATATATCTGAGATACGAGCATTGTTAAGTATATAAAGCAAAGAATTCGGAAAAAAATGGCTAGCTGGGAGTGAAAAGTACTGTGCCAACATTTTGAAAAAATGAGTGAGAATTTTGTGGTATGTCTCGCCATTATAATTGTAGATTGAAGCATTAATCTATTAATGGAAAAAGGTCATGGAACAACCTTACGCTGGAAAGCTGTAAAATGAAGCAGAAATTTCTATGTGGAAAAAAATATATCTCAAAATCATATAAAAAAGCCATAATTACATATTCCCTCGAATTATAATAAATTCCACTCATCAACTCGAATAAAATTTGCATATTTTTCGTAGGCAAGGATAAAAAAAAAAATATTTCCATGGCTCTTGATGCGCGAAAGAGTTATTATCGCTGCCCAGCCACTCAAAACAAACCTGACACCAAATTCAATGCAAATTATTACCACTTTTGTTATGAATAGGACACACGACGCCCCTTTCACCCCGATTATATGGACGATATGCAGATGATTAAGAACGATAGAATTTGCAAATATTTAGAGGCATATGTTCTGATAGGTGTGTGTGTGTGTGTTTATGTGTGTGTGTGTGTGTGTGTGTGTTTATGTGTGTCTTAGCTCCTGGCCCCGCCTCTTCGCTGATCGCCACTAGGTCCACTCACTCCCTGCTCCGAGAGCCTTATCGTACCTGTCCAGGTCTCTTTGTAGTCCTGCCTGATCCTCATCTGATCTAATTCTCCTCATTAACTTCACATCATCTGCGAACAGAGACACTTCTGAGTCTATCCCGTCCGTCATGTCATTCACATATACCAAGAATAGCACTGGTCCTAGGACTGACCCCTGTGGGACCCCGCTCGTCACAGGCGCCCACTGTGATACCTCATCACGTACCATGACCCGTTGTTGCCTTCCTGTCAGGTATTCTCTGATCCATTGCAGTGCCCTTTCTGTTATACACGCCTGATCCTCTAACTTCTGCACTAATCTCTTATGAGGAACTGTGTCGAAGGCCTTCCTGCAGTCCAAGAAAATGCAATCAACCCACCCCTCTCTCTCGTGTCTTACTTCTGTTACTTTGTCATAGAACTCCAGAAGGTTTGTGACACAGGATTTACTTTCCATAAATCCGTGCTGGTTGTCGTTTATAATCTTGTGCCGTTCCAGGTGCTCCACCATTCTCCCCCTGATAATCTTCTCCATGACTTTGCACACTATACACGTCAGTGACACTGGTCTATAGTTTAATGCCTCGTTTCTGTCTCCTTTCTTAAAAATGTGTGTGTGTGTGTGTGTGTGTGATTTCAAATGTTCACATCCTCTGCCTCATAACCAAGAGCTTTCTTATCATCATGCCAATACACAATCTTAGAGAAAAAACAGCATAATGTCTAAATACCATAAACGCTACTCAGTCTTGTTTACCAGAGCACATTAAACACTTCATTATCCACAGGATAATACCAGAAATGTCGGATTCCCCGTCTCGGTAATTACCAAAACATGATATGCAAATTTCTACGTAAGTTGATACACACTCGACATTTTTCACCTCCATTAAAGAGAAAAAAAAGAAAAATTGCGTTGGAAATTTCTCAAGAAAATCTTGAAAAAATATAGAAATCTAAGTATAAAGTGGAAAGCTGGATAGTTTTTTAATGCTCGTAGACAAAATGTTACAAATTGAAAGGAAAAATATTTATTGGGACGTTTTTCTCTGTATATGTTTAAGAATCACACCAGAGTTAGTGAATAGGTAAGACCTATTCTCTCTCCACCTCATCCTTGTTCCTCTTTCCCATCTAGTGATCCACCAATTACACCCCCGTGTGAATTCTCAGAGTCGGCGCAAGATACCGAGGTCCATTCTCACCGATTTTGAAACAGGAACTTTTTCTGTGGACGACAGGTAAGTGAAGATCGAGGAACCTCACCCCTACGGATCTCTCTAGCCGGTGAGGCCCCCATGTCCTGCCGAATATGGCAAACCGGCAATTGTGTTTTGTGCCAAATAATCAGTGATGCGTATTTTTTTTACCATACGAAAATATATGTAATATATATATGTATATATATATATATATATATATATATATATATATATATATATATATATATATATATATATATATATATATATATATATATATATATATATTGACACAGTTACTTTTGCTGATGATACTGTGCTTATGGAAGATTCTAAAGAAAAGTTGCAAAGGTTAGTGGACGAGTTTGGGAGGGTGTGTAAAGGTAGAAAGTTAAACGTGAACATAGATAAGAGTAAGGTGATGAGGGTATCAAACGATTTAGATAAAGAAAAATTAGATATCACATTGGAGAGAGGGAAAATATATATATATATATATATATATATATATATATATATATATATATATATATATATATATATATATATATATATATATATATATATAATATATATATTATATATATATAATGTTTTGTAACATCAACAATGACCTTTCTTTAAAAGTGACGGTCCACGTCCATTTCAGTCCTTGGCCAATTTTCCGGAGTCCGCTTCTGAAATTCCTTCGTGTTATGCTCGCCTTCCTCCCATGACCTCTACTACCCTCTCCACCTGCCCACTCCACCTGCCCACTCCACCTGCCCACTCCACCTGCCCACTCCACCTGCCCACTCCACCTGCCCACTCCACTTGCCCACTCCACTTGCCCACTCCACCTGCCCACTCCACTTGCCCACTCCACCTGCCCACTAAACCTGCCCACTCCACCTGCCCATTCACACTGTAACCTTGGTTTGACAAGAGCTGGATCATTTTTTCTTCGTTAATGCATTTAAAACTGTTTTAACAATTATTTCAGTTATAAAGACAGAGAGACAGACAACAGACAGACGGCATACAAACAGACAGCAGACAGACAGAGAAACAAGTCACAACACGCTCCTCAACTCCAGCTGACGTATGACAGTCACCTGCATATTGACATGTTTTCACCTCGCACCCAGCTGTTCACATGTGGGTCGTGATTCCTATGCTATGTAATGCATTTTGCCCCTCGAAACAAAGTAGGCAGGAACGAAACAACATATAAATTAAATTGACCTTTCAAATGGGTTCCATCTGTCGTTTCGCAATGTAAAAATGTCATCAATATGTCGGTATTGATAAAAGTTCCGAGGAATGGTGTTGACGGAATTTGGCTTTCAAGAGAGACTAATAATATTATTTAATATTTTTTTGGGGGAAATATCAGTTCCTTAGTTGCCAGAAATGTGGACCAAACTTTGAGGGATATACAAATAGTACACCAGCAACACTGTTCTTGTAACTACAAACACTGTATATGGTACACCAACAACACTGTTGTTGTAACTACAAACACTGTAGATGGTACACCAACAACACTGTTGTTGTAACTACAAACACTGTAGATGGTACACCAGCAACACTGTTCTTGTAACTACAAACACTGTAGATGGTACACCAACAACACTACTGTTGAAAGTACAAACACTGTAGATGGTACACCAGCAACACTGTTGTTGTAACTACAAACACTGTAGATGGTACACCAGCAACACTGTTGTTGTAACTACAAACACTGTAGATGGTACACCAGCAACACTGTTGTTGTAACTACAAACACTGTAGATGGTACACCAACAACACTGTTGTTGTAACTACAAACACTGTAGATGGTACACCAACAACACTACTGTTGTAACTACAAATACTGTAGATGGTATACCAGCAACACTGTTGCTGTAACTACAAACACTGTAGATGGTACACCAACAACACTGTTGTAACTGCAAACACTGTAGATGGTACACCAACAACACTGTTGTTGTAACTACAAACACTGTAGATGGTACACCAGCAACACTGTTGTTGTAACTACAAACACTGTAGATGGTACACCAGCAACACTACTGTTGTAACTACAAATACTGTAGATGGTACACCAACAACACTACTGTTGTAACTACAAATACTGTAGATGGTACACCAGCAACACTTTTGTAACTACAAACACTGTAGATGGTACACCAGCAACACTACTGATGTAAGTACAAACACTGTAGATGGTACACCAGCAACACTGTTGTAACTACAAACACTGTAGATGGTACACCAGCAACACTTTTGTAACTACAAACACTGTAGATGGTACACCAGCAACACTACTGATGTAAGTACAAACACTGTAGATGGTACACTACCAACACTGTTGTTGTAACTACAAACACTGTAGATGGTACACCAGCAACACTGTTGTTGTAACTACAAACACTGTAGATGGTACACCAGCAACACTGTTGGTATAACTACAAACACTGAAGATGGTACACCAGCAACACTGTAGATGGTACACCAGCAACACTGTTGTTATAACTACAAACACTGTAGATGGTACACCAACAACACTGTTGTTATAACTACAAACACTGTAGATGGTACACCAACAACACTGTTGTTAAAACTACAAACACTGTAGATGGTACACCAACAACACTGTTGTTATAACTACAAACACTGAAGATGGTACACAAGCAACACTGTAGATGGTACACCAGCAACACTGTTGTTATAACTACAAACACTGTAGATGGTACACCAGCAACACTGTTGTTGTAACTACAAACACTGTAGATGGTACACCAACAACACTGTTGTTATAACTACAAACACTGTAGATGGTACACCAGCAACACTGTTGTTATAACTACAAACACTGTAGATGGTACACCAACAACACTGTTGTTATAACTACAAACACTGTAAATGGTACACCAGCAACACTGTTGTTATAACTACAAACACTGTAGATGGTACACCAGCAACACTGTAGATGGTACACCAACAACATAAGCTGCTGTACTTAAAAACACTCTCAGTTGACCCTGGCTCGTATCACGCCAATCTAAAATACATTTTCTTATGTTTTCATGTTATATTCTTTAAGGAACATGAGAAGTTCTAACCACAAAACTCCTGATCAGGGCAGCGATATCCATGGTTAAATATTTGCAGCTAGCACTAACAGCCTGGTTGACAAGGATATTGATTAAAAGATCTACTTTCAGAGCCGGCAGCGTAGACGATGAACCCCGAACCTGTCTACAGGAGGTTTGGTTGACAATCCAACCAGATTCTCTTTCTATTACCCAAAGCGACTCCGGACCAGCAAACACTAAGTGAACCAATAACTGGCATGATTCCACGAATTTTCGTAATTAAAAACATTGGGTTTAAACTTGTGGAAGGACGCATCACGAAGTCTGCTTCTATTTATGTTGAACCATTGAAGTTGATATATCTTTTGTTGTATTGATTTTCCTTGGTTTGCAGTGACCTTTGTATTGGATAAATTTTTCATGGTAAAATTCGTGATCAGACGTCAAGAGCGTTTGATGACTAAAATTCTTCTAGATTACTTTTGCCAATGTACTTGAAGCATTGATGAAACATCGGCGGGTAAAAAATTGTCGATGTATGAATCATGAAACTGTGTATGTGATTGGAAAATGAATCTGCGGTGATATATTGAAGCAATCAGTTGGGTAAGTTTACTTTAGTTGGTCTGGAAGACGGGTTATTGTGACTTTTTTTTTATCCATCTCGTATACGGTTGTTTCTTAAACGGATAATTTTTACGTAGATTCTTAAGGCTAGTAACGCAAAAAAAAAAAAAAAACTGGAAAAAAATGCAAAAATGAAACATAAAATAACAGATCTATTTCGGTGTCTTAAATACACATCATCAGAGGAACTAGAGAGAATACTCAAGAGTTGAAGATACGGTACAGTGGACATATATTACTATAGTAATATATGTCCACTGCAATTGTTCCAGAAAATATTGAAATCATTCTCAAAAAGTTCTCACCTCATGAAAGCCTTTAGTTGAAATCTCTAAAAGTGACCCTCATATTCAACCTTTTTTTTTTTAATGGTCGACTACTCAAAATTACTAAAGACTAGTTGCCAGCAAATTCCACAGAAGTTCATTTCTGTTAACCGTGTATAACCAGGTAATCGTTTCAAGTTCAATTATCTTGTTTCACCTCTGTATTAGATTTAAACTGTTATTATGCTTTCAGAAATTGACAAAAATTCATCTCAGGAAGTGTAGGCTTGATCCTCCTTGCATTAAAAATAGACAAAAAAAAAGTATTCTCATAGTGAGGTTTCCTCCTATTTGTCGGGAGAAAACATTAATGAACACGTTAGAGAACATATAACAGATAGACGTAATGTGCACTTAAAGCAGTGAAGGCTTTATTGATAGCAATAAAATCTTTATAGCATTGTCTCTGTAGCAATTTGTAAAACGAATTGGTTAAATAAAGTGTATTATTGAGAAAGTGGAAGAGGGAGGTGCTGAGAGGGATTGGTGAAGCAAGATAGAAGAAGAATTGATAAGGTGTTTATGTCTGAGGGGAACAAAGAGTGAAGGGATCGTTTTAGAAAGTGTTGAAGGGGAGGGTTGAAAAGGGGTTTTAAGTGGAAAGGGGCTTGAGCATTCAACAGGCAAGTATGAGTGTTAGATCCACGACAGTAGAGATCAATAGTTTTTGGTATTTGGTATTAACCCAGAAAATATTCAGTGAAACCTATTAGCCAGATCTTAGTTTTAACAGTTGGATGTACACTAAGAACGTTACTTTTCGAGGGGCGATCGTTAAATCTTTATGGCTGTCATCTTCTGTAAAAACAGCTAGAGAACGAGTTATTGTTAATGTGTTTTCTTTATTGGGTCATCTAACAAAAATCTTCTCAATTTCCTTTGAACATAAATGTTTAGTATTTTGAATATTCACTGAATAAGAAACAAAAAAATCTAATACCTTTTTTAAACAATGGAAATAAAAGCCAATAGAGTTGATTTAACCAAATTTATTTTATTACTAAGTTTTACAGGATTAAGAGACTTTAATTTCCTTTGCAAATTAATTACAAATGCAGTTCTGATCCGAATGTCAACTTCAAATATGTAAATATTAACTTCCTCTGAACTGGGCAACTTCCATGTGAACTTGGTAACTTCCATGTGAACTTGGTAACTTCCATGTGAACTTGGTAGCTTCCATGTGAACTTGGTAGCTTCCATGTGAACTTGGTAACTTCCATGTGAACTTGGTAGCTTCCATGTGAACTTGGTAACTTCCATGTGAACTTGTTAACTTCCATGCGAACTTGGTAACTTCCATGTGAACTTGGTAACTTCCATGTGAACTTGGTAACTTCCATGTGAACTTGGTAACTTCCATGTGAACTTGGTAACTTCCATGCGAACTTGGTAACTTCCATGTAAACTTGGTAACTTCCATGTGAACTTGGTAACTTCCATGTGAACTTGGTAACTTCCATGTGAACTTGTTAACTTCCATGTGAACTTGGTAACTTCCATGTGAACTTGGTAACTTCCATGCGAACTTGGTAACTTCCATGTGAACTTGGTAACTTCCATGTGAACTTGGTAACTTCCATGTGAACTTGGTAACTTCCATGGCGTTGAAGTTCTTGAAATATTCATTTTAAGGCTTCATATTCTATACGTCTGGCTGGGCTTCATCCAGTCATATGGAAACTAACTTCATAGCTCTTTGGTACTCGGAAATTCTCACTGTATATATATGCAAATTATACATATAAAAATTCGCAGTATAAACACATATAAACACATTTACCCTCATGTTTTTTTTTTTAAATTATGAGGTAAACAATATCATATCTTAAAAAAATTATGAAACGGAGAAATGTACTGATATGGAAGAGAAAAATCAGTTGTTTCTGTCTATATTCCAAAATCCTTCAGAAATCGTCAACGGTTGCAGGTGTGTGTGTGTGTGTGTGTGTGTGTGTGTGTGTGTGTAGGTGTGCGAGAGAGAGCTCAGGAGATATATTCGTCTAGCTGGGGCCACGGACATATAAGTAAATATGCTTATTTTAACGTGTTTTTCGTTTTTATATATATGGGGCGGCAACCCAGAATAGGTACACCAGTTTCCTCTCAGTCATGAGCTGGTTATCATGTGTTTAAGTCTCATTTCACTGCAAGATGTTGCTAAGTCACTGAGCTGCATCATCACCGCTTCACTGCCGATGAATGTAGATGAGTGAGACACATGTAAAACATCTTGAGTGTCTTTGAGAAACATTTCGCCCACCAGAAAGAATCATGAAGCAAAATCATGGCATCATTAAAATTTCATGAGTGACTTATGGGAGGTTAGGCTACGACGGCGTTTATAAATATTAAGTGCAAAGAATAGTGTTATATTGACAATGTACAAAGAAAAATCCCCTTGTGAATAATTCGAAAAGTGCAGCATCGAACCATCGTTTACTAATCGAAGAGCAGAATCTTGATTCTGATAACCAAGTTATAGTGATTTATACAACGAAGTATTAGATAGAAAGGAATGATGGTCGTGTCGGCTTTATTGCTGCCCGGAAGTGGAAAGACTGCAAATATCAGAGAGATGTGATACTCGAGGCACACACGACTGTAGGTGACCTACGAAACCGTAACGTAAAGAGCGTAGTGTTGAGTTTCCAAGTAACGTCTTGTGAGAGTTTCCTCTCACGCCACACGACTCTCCTGAGAAAGTTAATTTTCCATGCAAGAAGAGTTCAAAAGTTAAAAGCCACAACAGTGGGCTGAAATAATTTATATATAACCCACAGTTTGATGAGACTTTGACGTGATTTTTGGCCTTAGACCTGAATGTGGCAGGATATATATATATATATATATATATATATATATATATATATATATATATATATATATATATATATATATTAATATTATTATATCCTTCTCTCTTCAAGAGAGGTATCCCTCGTCTCACCCCCTACAATCTGAAGCCTCGAACGACCACCTTTATCGCCCCTTTTCCATCGAGCAACGACCTAAACGACCAGTCCCTCCACGACCCTAAGGAGGAGCATCCTTCACCCCAGTGATCATAAAGCAGAAGTTATCTTAGTGGGACCAGAGATCTATGGACGCTTAAGGTTATCTTAGTGAGGTGGTAGACCTATGGACTCTTAAGGTTATCTTAGGTGAGAGATCTATGGACGCCCTCAGCCCTTCACCCAAATTCTCCCTTGCTTCTGAAGATGTTGTAAGTTATGACTCGAAAGCTCAACCTTGAATAGCAATCCATATATGGAAGGGAGACTTATCGCACGAGACACTGAAGATCCTTTTTCAAAAAGTATTCAAAACTTTCCATAAAAAACGTATTGTAATTTTTGCTCATTAAAGAAATGGATATTTTTACCTTTCATTTGACGAAGATATTAGAGGCGAAATGTCGACGTCCATTACATTTTTTAGCTCGTAAAAATTACATTATTTTAGTTTTTTTCAGGATACTTATAGAGAACTGTGATGAAAATAAAGAAATTAAATGTTTCACTTTATCTATCTATCTATATATATGTGTGTATGTGTGTGTGTGTGTAGAAACACCAATATAATTTTTACAATAACTTGCAGGTTTTGCAAAAGTTAATTTCAGTAACTTTATTAAAGATAAAAGAATCTTGAAAGGCTTCTTCGAGGTCATTGAAGAAGAAAACAGCTTTGTACGACACTTTTTTTTCCAGTATATCTTGATATATTAATAGCAATTATTATTAATATTACTGCTGCTACTACTACTATTACTATTATTGCTACTATTTCTACTACTACTACTACTACATTCGTGTGGAAATGAACAAATTACAGCTATCAAACAATGCCTAGAAAATGGGAGCAGATCAGATTTCATCCTAGGAAGGCCAAGGTAATCTCTTTTCCTTGGTTCAGGAACACTTCCTATGGGCATATACACCGCAATGTGTATGACTCTTGCTGTATAAACACACTGATATTTACTTTACTCCCGACTTCAAGGATTAAACCATTCTTGGCGGGTGGTGACCGGGTGACATGAGCCTTAATAACCCTCGTATAATAGGCTTTAAATCTCATTAACTGTCCTGCTAGAATCATGGCCCTTCCATGTAAGATCTGAAGAATCATTCTCATGCAGAGAGTATAACTCGATTCTGGCTGCAAGCATGATAATTGTCTCCCACACCTGAGTCAACACGATACCCACGAATAACTTGCACACAAATATAACTTTATGCCCAGTGTAGTGTTTGAATGAGGCCTCAACTGAGCGGCTCCTTACTATATGTTCAGATGTTCACTCTGTAATGTATTCGTGAATATGCATGTTTTTGCTGGTATATGTAAAATTTCGTCCTTATTTGTTTAAGATATACTTTAAATTTGATTACTATTGCTACTACCACTACTTTCTAATACCTTCCTTCTCTCTTCTCTTGTGCTACTAAAACCACTCTCCCAACTTTGTACTTATTCTTCCTCTCTTGGTCCCGTCCCTATCCCCCCTCGCCTATATATATACTGGCTCCCTCACTCTTTTATGTCAGTGTGACTTTGTAAATGGTCCAAGTCGGATCGAAACGTCGTCGTAAGCTCCTCTCTTCTATGTGTGGGTTATTTATGTATTGTTCCAGTCACGGTATTGTGTATTTTTGTTTTTTATACAGTCTAGCCACTCTGCTTGGTAAGCTTTCGTAGTTGTTTTAGCTCTGATGATAGAGTTTCATGCTCCGAAACACTCGAATAACAGATGAAGATCTTGGGAAATAAATGATGTTTACCACGACTTTCATATGTTACTTCCGTAGTCCATAACAAAATCCTCTGATTTTATATAAATTTACATACGCAAGCGTTCTCTAACATATGTTTACCTATTCTGTGATGTGGAGGCCAGAACTGCGTAATCTGAATGAGAATTTGTCATTAATAAACAACAACTGGGAATTACAATAATACACAAAATATCCTTGCATAATAAACATTCCTTAGTCAGAACACTGTGGATTGTATACCCCGTGTTCTCTTACTCTGTTTAACTTGTCGTATGTAAATTTTGCGGACTTATGTTTGCTGAAACTCAACCTGAAGGCAATTATCCACCGTATTTGTGTACGAAAGTCAAACACATTTCATACAATGTTATTCAAAATTCACGCCGACTTCAGCAGCGTTTAATGCCACAAGAGCAATATTTCATTTCGAAATAGTTTAACTGCCGTGTGCAAGCAACTTTGCCACGCTATTTACGGTGCCGTTGTCAACAATTTGCTTAATTAAAAAGTGTGTTTTGGAGAAGCTTCCTCGTCCCACCTCTCCTCACTGCCGCTTCCCTCCTGTTAAAACCCTTCTCCATCATTCTGACTCCCTATCTCACCTTCCCTCTTCACTACCACGTCTTCTGTCCACTAACCCTTAAGCCCATCCTTTACCTGTTGTCACCTCCAGCTTGTTAATTATGATTACCACCGAGATGTGTGTCTCTAAGTGTACATACACTGACACTTTACTTAAATCTATAATGTAAGGATTAAAGGTATCCTTGAAAAGGGGTGTAAAGGGGACCTGCAGCTTTAATACCCCTCGTGTTTACTCGATAGGATTTAAACCCAATAAACCCAGCATCACTAGCCTCTTACAAAGAATATTCTTACATCTTGTGCTGTCTTACAAAAATTCATCTGAATCTTCCTATATAAACCGAAAATGATAATATACTATGTGCAAAGCAAAAATAACAAATAAAACGAAAACAAGCAGTGTTTATAAAAAATATATATATATATATATATATATATATATATATATATATATATATATATATATGTATATGTAATAAAAAGTTCCTTGATAATGTGAGAAATCACGAAAGTACTTGGAAGTTCACTATTTTTTCATAGTGATTGGGCAGGGTTACCCTTAAAAAGAAGAAACGCTTTCATCATCACTCTATCACTGTCTTTCCAGAGGTGTGCCGATACTACAACTGATCAAAGCTTCGTGATGAGGAATGAATTAGACACATATGCAACACTCCTCCTGTTCTTCACGTTTCTCCTTTGTATTGGACTGATGAAGCCACTGTGGGGCGAAACGTTCCCACAATAAAGATACCCAAGTGTTGCATATGTGTCTAATTTATCAACTCTCTTAATTCCACCGTTAATTCTGACAGGCTGACGGCAATTGGTAAACTGAATTGATGTTTCGTGGACTTGGGTTGAGCGTAGAGTGGATCAGACCGGGAAGTACAAGAGCCAATTCTTGTAGGCCTTTTCTCCAGTAGGCCTACTGCAATGCCCCTTTATTCCTATATTCTTATATTGTCTAGTAGGAAAAGGCATTCACGCTGCAGAACAAACTCACTCACTCTCTCTCTCTCTCTCTCTCTCTCTCTCTCTCTCTCTCTCTCTCTCTCTCTCTCTCTCTCTCTCTCTCTCTCTCTCTCTCTCTCCCCTCTCTCTCTCTCTCTCTCTCTCTCGGAAAACTTTTCGCTCAGTGTCGAGCTTCATTAAGTTAAATGTAAAAGCTCTATCTGGAGAGAAACGTCGTCCCAGTAAAGTTTTTTTTCTGCAATTCGTCTTTTCTTCACTATCGTCGATACTACGGGATTTGGATCAGATTCTAGCTGACTATTTAAATGCTAGAATTAAGCCAAATATTCGCCTGGTGACGGATCACTATATTTCATGAACGATAGGTTTAATCTCCACCTCCCCTGCTTAATCCCACCTCCCCTGCTTAATCCCACCTCCCCTGCTTAATCCCACCTCCCCTGCTTAATCCCACCTCCCCTGCTTAATCCCACCTCCCCTGCTTAATCATAATCCGCCCTATTTAATCTAGATCCACTGAGTAATTTCTCTCTTCTGTGTTAATTGACACTTTATGTTGACCTTGCATTTAATCTTCCCTGCTTAATCTTAATCTTTCTTAATCTTGATTTTCCCAGCTTAATCACGATCTTCTCTGTTTAACCTCGGCTTCCTTTTGTTAATCTTAGTGTTCCTTTCTTGATAAACTAAGCTTACTACTATGCTAAGGACTCGGTATAGCCAGGATGCTGGAGATGACCTAATGACCTTCCTTCACTCTCCTTTGCCTAGCATCCCTCAGGCCTTCAGCCTTGAAGGAAGACCCTAATTGTGGACCTGAGCTTGCATTAACACCTTCAAGGAGGACACGCGAGGGCACTCCTATATCCAGGTGATCCCACACCCACGACTGTAGAAGGCCACGCCCGCTTCGCGGGCGTTACCGCTCCGTGGAGTGGAGGATCAGGAGTTGCGCAGGAAGAGACAAAGTACAAAAGACAGTGGAGAATGAAGGAACGCCTCGGGGAGAAAAAAAAGAGTGAGGGTAATTAAGGAGGTTGAAGACATTTAAAAAAGGGGGATTAGATGAAGATGGAACAGGATGGGATGCTGTGGACCCAGATGCTTGCACGTAAGGTGTATCTCTCTCTCTCTCTCTCTCTCTCTCTCTCTCTCTCTCTCTCTCTCTCACACACACACACACACACACAAATACACACACACACACGACTTAACAAAAAAATTCTTCAAGCAATTAAAATTCGAACATATTAGCAGCATGCTATTCTAATCAAGACTGAATTCTGCACTTCAATAATCATTTAATATTACTTTTGTAATCTCCCTCCAGATCTTCCTATAAGCAAAGAAATTATAATTATATATATATATATATATATATATATATATATATATATATATATATATATATATATATATATATATATATACAAGAATTAAACAAATTTCACACAAGTAAACAAGCTTCTGAATTAGCAGAAAGTGGAAAAGGAACTAAGGTGAACACAGGAGGACTCTGGAGTGTGTGTTACTCTCAGTAGCTTCTCTGGAGGAACATAAGGAGAGTTAAATTGAATTTACTCCCTGGCGTCTCCTACGAGGTACTGGCCGAGAGATAGATCGAGAGGGAGAGAGAGAGAGGGAGAGGAGGAGGGAGGAAGAGACAGCACTGCAGTGAAACGTCTTGCAAATCCGTGTAAAAAGGGAGCCAAGAGGGCAAAACAAGTCTGAAGTTGGACATAAGTTGCACACATATCTCCTCGGATGACGGTAAAACACCTAGCTTGGCTGGATGCGTCACTCTTGCAAGATTGCGTGGTCCTGTGGGTTAGAGCGTCATGTCTTTCGCAGTGTGTTATTGATCAATATCACTGTTCGTGGTTACAATAATATATAAATATAATATAATATAATATAATATATATATATATATATATATATATATATATATATATATATATATATATATAATATAATATATATATATTATATATATATATATATATAATCTTATAGTTTTACTGCAATGTATTTTAATAAATAAATAATTTTTAACATGACGTTACAAAATATTACTCTCTTCACATTTTTATTGGCTAAACAACTCCTGGTATGATAAAAACAAAGGTTGATAACCTTGTTTTAATATATTTTTAATTAACGGCGATATAAAATATTTCTTCTGAGTTATTTATGTATTTCTCTTTGTTAAAGTAGAGATAAGAGAGAGAGAGAGAGAGAGAGAAGAAATATAATATATATATATATATATATATATATATATAGAGAGAGAGAGAGAGAGAGAGAGAATGGAAAGAGATAGATGAAGATTGTGAAGGTCACATTGAGGTTATCTGCTGAGAGAATCTCTCTATTTTTGTTGTCATTATGAACTGTCATGAAATATCTAAATGGACAGTAAATCAGAGGCGGGGGCTGGTGGGAGGAGGGGAAAGTGGCAGTCACTTCAAGACGTATTCATCACTTGAAGTGTCCATCACATGGAGATGTGTCCATCACTTCAAGAAGTGTCCATCACTTCAAGAATTGTCCATCACTTCAAGAAGTGGAATGCAAATAAGCTCACAAACTCACCTTACTGACAGTTTTATTGGTCATTTTAAGACGAAATTCATTTGGTTAACCCATGGTTCTCCTGCCTCGTGGGTACTACCTTTCATCCCCCACCCCTCCTCTTATGGCAGCGTGTGAGAGCAGTCTCCTACTACCCAGTGTCATATTCTCACCTCCCACACCGTGTAGTGGAAATATGACACTGTGGCCTAAAATCTGTGACGTATATGTACGTCTGTGTGACGTATGTGCGTTTCTGTATGACAGTTTGTGTGGTGCAATGAAGTGTGTGTGTGTGTGTGTGTGTGTGTGTGTGTGGTGTGTGTGTGTGTCGACATGTCTGTGGAAGTATTATGTTTTTATCGTGTCTACGATTGAGTTTCTTCTTCAGTACGTGTGCACTTATCTACTGCAATGTACTTCTGTGTATAATTAATATCTGTTTAATTATTTGGTGTTTGATATTTGTATTCTTGTGTAATTTGTGTCATTGGTAGACTTAGGTATTCCAGTCGTCTACCACAGTCTATTCTCTTGTGGACCATAGAATAGTACAAGTCAGAGATAGAAGCAGACTAGATTCTTGGTCGTAAATGGTATACTAATAACGAAAATCTGTCCTTGTCTACTGACTAGATTCTGTTTTATTGACACTGACATTACTGAGAGCGTGATAATCATTCCCTGTTCTGATTTGTGTGGATATCTCTGTGCATACGTGTTTACAAGCGAATCGTTCGTGTTGCTAACCTGAGTCGGAGATTCTACCCAGCATACAGGCTGGAGATTCTACCCAGCATACAGGCTGGAGATTTTATCCAGCATACAGGCTGGAGATTTTATCCAGCACACAGCTTCCTTTATGTATGTTGAACCATATATAACGCAGAGAGTCGTACTTCCATAACTCCATCCAGTATGAGCGCCATAGGGCATTATTTCCCATAGATTTACCTACAGCCTGGTCACAGACCAGGCCGCGGGGGCGTTAACCCCAGGAACTCTCTCCATGAACTCTCTCCAGGAACTCTCTCCAGGAACTCTCTCCAGGAACTCTCTCCAGGAACACTCTCCAGGAACACTCTCCAGGAACACTCTCCAGGAACACTCTCCAGGAGCTCTCTCCAGGAACACTCTCCAGGAACACTCTCCAGGAACTCTCTCCAGGAACACTCTCCAGGAACACTCTCCAGGAACACTCTCCAGGAGCTCTCTCCAGGTAAACAGCGATGGTACAACCTTCAAAAGCATTCACTATAATAAATATGCGCATTTATATAGTGTCAACGGCATTATTGTCAATATTAAGGTGGAACTAGATGTATATTTAAATAATATACAGTGCCGATGGGATGATAAGCAAGACACACGGGTAACACTTATGGATCTTTATTAGCGAAACACTTCGCTTTATCAGTCAGATATACACGTACTGGAGAGGTAATTCTGAAGTGACCTCAGCCTTGATAAAAGAGGGTCAGTCTCTAACACTGAAAGTTATGTGTGTGTGTGTGAGAAACAGAGAGAGAGAGAGAGAGAGAGAGAGAGAGAGAGAGAGACTATTATACGGTGCTAGCCTATGTAGAAAACAAAAGTGAACGACAGGTCTTAAAAAAGTATTGCCACAGCTACAGTCCACGTCCAGTTATTGTGCAGGAATAACAAAGTCTCTTCTCGTAACTCTGTTGAATATAACTTTCAGCTCTCAGTTTTTTATACATTTTTAGAGCTGTAGTTTTTATTTTTTAACCCGGGTCCATCAGTATGAGATTCCCACACGGTACCAATCACACCAAAGAGAGGCAAAAATATTGGAAGCCATTGTTCTTATGTTTCAACTGGTACGTGGTAGGCTAGTTAGTGGTTACCACAGTCTGGTGTTCCAGTTATATCTTCCACAATTGTGTGTTCCAGTTATATCTACCACAATTGTGTGTTCCAGTTATATCTACCACAATCGTGTGTTCCAGTTATATCTACCACAATCGTGTGTTCCAGTTATATCTACCACAATTGTGTGTTCCAGTTATATCTACCACAATCGTGTGTTCCAAATAAATCTACCACAATCATGTGTTCCCCTTAGAGGCTACCACAACTGTCTTCCTGTTATAGGCTACCACAATCCTGTGCAACAATTATAATCTACCTCAATCCTGTGTTACCACAATATGGTGTCCTAATTACATCCCTACAATAACCTCGCTCTGCTCTCACTCTCCTAAAGCAATAAAAAGAAAATCCCGGATCCTTATTTCTAAAAATTCAACATTTCTGAACAGATATATTCCGAACGACCATACACGGACCGGGCCGCGGGGGCGTTGACCCCTGGAATTCTCTCCAGGTAAACTGCGCAAGGATGACATACAAAATCGTGAAGCGTTCCATATTTTTTTAAGTGAGACCGGTCACAGACCGGGCCTAGGGGGCTTTGACCCTCGGAACCTTCTCCAGGTATCTCCAGGTATTTACAATGATTCTAAGGAAAATTGTATGTAAATCAAACGTGGTTAGAGGAACAAATTGACAGTATTCAACTACACAAGAACACTATAATATAAACGGTATACGATGCCAAGAAATAGATTAGAGAGACCCATTAGTATTCTATATTAGCGATTAAATATCTCTGAAATCTCATAGGCCAGCATCAGTCAGGATGCCGCGTCGGCATCAGACGGGATGAAAGACAATATCTCAACACCGCATTCGATGTTACCGCAATGATTTGTTATAATCGTAGGAAGGGTCAACAAGCCGCAGGCACTACTTTATGGAGGTATGATGTTGGTGGTTCTGACAGAACTGTAGAAAGGAAGATGTAGAGTATTGAGGCTACAATCAATATACACAGACAAGACTACGGTGCTCTTCGCCAGCTCCAAGACTGAGGGACTGACCATACCACGGGTGGGGTTCGAACCCGCGGTCAGAGAGTCTCAAAACGCGACGGTCTGGAGTTTTGAGACTCTCTGACCGCGGGTTCGAACCCCACCCGTGATATGGTTTGTTTACAATCGTGTCATTACGATTTCGTGAGTCTGAGGGACTGATTACCTCATATTTTGTATATAATTCTACATTCTTCACATTATGTCCTTGTAATGATAAATGAAACGTCTACAATAAAGACACCCCGATGTTTCACATGTGTCAAATTCTTCAATCAATATACGTATGGGAAGGTTTACGTCAACTGTATCGTAAATAGAAGGCCCATGTATCCAGCAGGGTAGACTGTACCGTTATCAGTCTATTGCCGCATTCATCTGTATCCCCATTCATCTGTATCCGACTAAGAAACATTCTTGCACAGGCTAAACTTTTCAACAAAGATACCCAAGTGTTGCGAATGTGTCTTGTTTATCACGAGAAGGTTCATGTATCCTTAAGAGGCAGACAGTATCGTGAAGAAGAGACGATCCACGTATCCAACAAGCTAGAATGCATCGTGTGCAACTGTCTTGATACAGGGCATGGTATTGCTGTATCAAATCCTGACTAGATAAGATTCTATAAGAGAGAAACGTTGCTATCAGTAAAAACGTTTTTGTCTATTTCGTTTGTTTCCTATCAGCTGTACCTCGACCCACGAGAGAATATCTCCTGCAATACCATGTGCTGTCAATTTCTGAAAAAAAAAATCCATGGAAATTTAAAAATCTTAATGCATTCGTTAAACCTAGCGTTGTGATCTGAAGGTGAAAATGAAAAAAAAAATATCACTTTGCCAGAGAAATTTAAACCAGGTGGAGAAGAAACTTTGTAGAACAAGATTTCACAAGAACATAAGAACAGAGGAGCACTACAGCAGGCCTACTGGCCTATGTTATACATAGGCAAGTTCTTCTCAAGCCTAATCCATCTCATTCTTGTGTTCATGAAACTTAAATCCAAACGCTGTGGATGGTGTCTGTGGGCGAAGTGGGGCTAGCGACATGCAAATACAACCCTGCCTGATTCACCATGATATTGCTCAAGCTGTTAAATTTGCAACTCCCACTGGTGGAGGGTTTGAAGGCGATTGCCAGTGCTCTGTTATGGGCTGACTTTAAACGTTCAGCCCTGTTAATCAAACTCTGAAGAGGGAGAGAGAGTGTGTAGTGTTGAATGATTTTGAAATACCATTGTCTATTTTGTTAAATTTCTGTCTGTCTGCCTCTCTGACTGTGTCTGTGTGTGTGTGTCTCTCTCTCTCTCTCTCTCTCTCTCTCTCTCTCTCTCTCTCTCTCTCTCTCTCTCTCTCTCTCTCTCTCTCTCTCAGGACACAGAGGTCACAAAATACCACATAAGTGTCTCTTCTCAGTATTGCCTCATAAAAAGCACCTTGGCTCCTACGTGTAATTCAAAATAGGATATTATCCATGATCTCCGGCTATAACCCTCTTGGATATCAAAGCATAAATGGCCAGCAACTAACGTGATTGATGTGCTTCTGGTATGAGACGGAAGTGACATTAAATGGCTAGCGAGAAGCCTGAGAAATTGGAATGCCATTAAAAAGGTCTTGAATTGTCCCACCTACTCTCCTTTTAAGTATTTCGTCTTCTTGAGTGTCAGTCAACGTGGATTTCCGAACGTTCAGTGTTTGTAGAATATTTGTTTTTAGGTTAGGTTAGGTCAAGTTAGGTTAGGACAGGTTAGGTCAGGTTAGGTCAGGTCAGGTTAGGTTAGGACATGTTAAGTTAGGGCAGGTTAGGTCAGGGTAGGGTATGTTAGGTCAGGTTAGATTAGGTTAGGTCAGGTCAGGTTAGATTAGGTTAGGGCAGGTCAGGTTAGATTAGGTTAGGTCAGGTCAGGTCATGTCAGGTTAAGTTAGGTTAGGTTAGTTTAATTACTTTAATTACCCTCATGTAGTCGACTGGATTGAAACCCAATTAACAAACTAATTTCTCTCTCTCATTTTTCAATTTCTTGGATACATTTTTTTCCGAATTTCTTCATTAAACTTCGTTCATTTTCATTAACTAACATATTTCTCTTTCGGCGACACAAGTCATTAATTATTCGTTATCATCTGAATTTTCCCCCACATGTTTTTATTCCGTTATCAAGGCGTTTAATTCAATTTATCCGGATTTGTAATGTCAGCTGTCCGAAATGTCACACTTAACCGAATTGCAATGAGCTGAATTGACGCAGTTCGAAAATATTGCATTTAAAAGGGGAAAAAAACAAGGGCTGGTCATGGAATATATTCGGCTTTCTTAATAAATGTTTTTTGTTGTCTTTTTTTTATTGTTCTGAAGTGTGTTTGCTTTTTTTTTTTTAGGCTCTGATGCTCTGTGTTTGTTTTTCTTGTTCGTGTTTTTTTTATGTTTCGTTTTGTGTTTTTTGGTCTGATATTTGTTTTATTTTGTCATGATTATTTTGTTTTTTCCCTTAATATGATTCATGTGAGTTTATTTTATTATTCTAAATTAGTTTTTTCTTCGTTTTTATTACACACACACACACACACACACACACACACACACACACACACACACACACACACACACACACACACACACACACACACACTCACACACACACACACACACACACACACACACACCTACCCGTCCACCTATAAGATAGTTTTAAGCTTACAAACGCTATGGGTTACCTGGAGTATACCTGGAGAGGGTTTCGGGGATCAACGCCCCCGCGGCCCAGTCTGTGACCAGGCCTCATGGTGGATCAGGGCCTGATCAACCAGGCTGTTACTGCTGGCAGCACGTAAACCGACGTACGAACCACAGCCCGGCATCTAACCCCGTCACACCATCGTCATATTCACTCAATATATCAGAAAAAAATATGCATTATAAACTGTGAAAGGTAACGAGGTTATAACCTGGGGTTAATGGGAATTCTGACCTTGTGTGGAAATAATGTTATACTGTAATATAGAACTGGCAGGGGACTCTGAGATCCACAGGTTGAAAGACAGTTAATTACCATGTTACTGACTCTAAGTCCTCTATAAATTCAAGGTGGTAATCACACCAGACACCAACAAGGTAAAAAAAAAATTGCCTCTAATCAGCAACGTGAAAAGAGGAGAGAATTTTTTCGTCTTGGCAGCTATAACTGTTATTTTTTTGGTTTATATTAAATATAGACGCAGGTGAGACAGGTGTATTCCTGGTTCAGGTTACCAGGTGATCAGCAGGTGAACCCCCATAAGGGAGTAGATGATTTCACTATTGCAACTGTATTTCTAGATAAGGGTTAGTGTCCCATTTTACACAAACGCTAAAAGGGTTACTACCACAATACAAGAGAATTTTGGGTAATGATAAGCAAAAAAATTAGGATGTAGGTGATTTTTTATACTTTAGATAATTGGTTCAGAGGACCGATAAGTTGATAAGTTAGACACATGTTCAAAACTTAGGTATCTTTATTGTGGGAACGTTTCGCCACGCAGTGGCTTCATCAGTCCAATACACAGAAGAATAGTGAAGAACAGAAGGAGATTGAGGTAATCAGTCCCTCAATCTTGAGCCGATATTATCAGTCCATCGATCTTGATACTACACACACACACACACACACACACACACAACCCTGCAACCACAACTAGGTGAGTACACACACACGCACACACACGGGGCCAGGAGCTATGACTCGACCCCTGCAACCACAACTAGGTGAGTACATACATACACACACAGGCTAGGCGGACAAAGGCTACAAACCTCGGCAAAGGAGAAAGACCTTGGAGTGAGTATAACGCCAAGCACGTCTCCGGAGGCACACATCAACCAGATAACTGCGGTAGCATATGGGCGACTGGCAAACCTAAGATTAGCGTTCCGTTACCTTAACAAGGAATCGTTTAAGACACTGTACACAGTGTACGTCAGGCCCATACTAGAATATGCAGCACCAGAATGGAACCCACACCTGGTCAAGCACGTAAAGAAACTAGAGAAAGTGCAAAGGTTTGCGACAAGGTTAGTTCCACAACTCAGGGGTCTGTCTTATGAAGAAAGGTTGAGGGAAATAGGACTAACAACACTGAAGGAAAGAAGGGTCAGAGGAGCCATATAGTCATATATTTTTCCTTTTCTCTCTTTTAAAATAAAAACAATAATAATTATTCATGATTATTATTAAAAAAATAGTTATAAAACTTATAACAATAATAATTATAATAATTCTTAATAGTAGCTTTGGTAGTAGTAACAGTAGTAGTCGTATAGGCATTTTCATTGTTATTATTATTTATTATTATGATTATTATTATTATTATAGCTAATTCTACCAAATTAACTCACTATTAGCACAAGAATATAAGCGAAGTATAGAGAAGCAGTGTGGGAGACCTGGTGGCCCATACCTGGCAGGTCTTACTCTTACATATTTGTTTTCAGCGCTGAACCCCGACGAGCCTGGAGACTCGATCCTCCTTCCTATAATCGCCAGATAACACGCTCTCACCCAGATACTTACGCCACAGAACGGCAGAGAATTGAAATGTATCAATCTATCAGGCTTACCAACGGCTTCCATTTGCAAGATATAGATGTGTATGATTCATTCATACACATTATATGTGTATAAATCTGGAGGGACTTTAATACAGCTATACATCACTATACATGTGAAATGCTTCACATCTGGGCACTAATGGGGTTTTGCATAATGGTATCGAGGGAATGGGAGGGGGGAGGTAGTGGAGAGATGAATGAGGGGATTTATGGGCTAGGGAAGAAGAGGGGATGGGCAATGAGAGAGGGAAGAGGGTGGTGGGGGAGGGGAGGGAAGAGAGGGGAGGATAAGGTAGGAAAAGGCAGGATGTTCTGAGGCTTTTGCTTCCCGTGTGTGTACTCACCTAATTTTTGTTGCAGGGGTCGAATCACAGCTCCAGGCCCCGCCTCTTCACTGGTGTGTGTGTGTGTGTGTATGAGGTTGTACTCACCTATATGTGTTTGCAGGGATCAAGTCACAGCTCCTGTATCTTGCTGCTTGCCGAATTTACTCCCTCATAGCCTCTTGGGCTCGGTCATACCTATTCATAAACCCATGTATGGAGCCTGCCTCCAGTGTTTCCTCTCCCAGGACATTCTACTTTCTAGCCACCCCGAGGCTGAAGAAATACTTCCAGACTTCCCTGATCGCTGTTCCTCAGTTTATCCATGTTCTCTGAGTATATTGTATGTCGTTATCAAGTCTACCCTAGTTCTTCCATCCTTTAAAATCATTAAGTTCAATTCCATTAACTTCTCAGATCTCTTTTTTTTTTTCCTGGTTCTGCCTGTTCTTCAAGATTTCGCCCCGGTCTCTTGTAAGGTAAATTATCAAATGTGTTTTTGCAAATCAGAAATATGCATTTCTCCCATCCCTATCTCTCGTGCCTTACTTTTACAAATTTGTCATAAAACCATAATAGGTTTCTGAGAAACGATTTTCTATTTTAAATCTCGTTCTTTTGATTCGAGTGGTCCACTACTACTACTACTATTATTACTACTACTACTACCATTAATACTACTACTACTAATACCTATCTTACACATCACGTGGTTCCTACATATATATATACGCTCTGTGTCTTGTATTGATTGAAAAGGCTTGACTAAGTTGCTGGAAAGTGGTATGTAGTGTGCTGGTCTCAGAGCACCTCCAGCCCCTCTCCTCCATTGCTTCAGTGCCACCATTGCTCCAGTGCCACCATTGCTCCAGTGCCACCATTGCTCCAGTGCCACTAATGCTCCAGTGCCACCATTGGTGACATAGGCTTTAGAAAGGGTGAGAATCTCGATAGAAGAGAATCTGTAAAGACAACTGAAAAAAAAGGATGGTAGATGAGATGGGATAATGAAAATATATATATATATATATATATATATATATATATATATATATATATATATATATATATATATATATATATATATATATATATATATATATGTCGTGCCAATTAGGTAAAACTGGTCAATTAGCAAGAACTCATCTAAAATTAATTCCTTTCTAAAATTTTCTCTTATACGTTTAAAGATATATTTTTTTTCATTTATGTTCATGTAAGAATTTATAATTTTGTACCAAGAGAAACTTTGAAAACCTACCTAACCTTATTACAACAAGCGCAATTTAATTTAGCCTAACCCAACTAAATATATTTTAGATACGTTAACATTAATTTAATAATAAACAAACACAATGAAATATATTTTTTCATTATGTTTAGAATGATTTTGCGAAATTATTGCATACACAAATTTTCACTTCTCTTATATGGCAAGGTGAGCGTTGCTATTTAAGCCAAAATCGCAAGTTTTACCTAATCGGCACGACTATATATATATATATATATATATATATATATATATATATATATATATATATATATATATATATATATATATATATGAAGAAGGGCGTAACAGAGATCAAAATATTAGGAGAGATCAATAAAAAATGTAGACTTTCTGAAGACAGTAATTAAAAGAAGATAGAAACGTTTTAAGAGGTGAAGAGTAACGGAGAGAGAACATACGTAACAGGATTAATTGAAGCATTACAAACTGAGATAGAATAATTGAGTGTATAATGAATACACATATGTAGTAAACGAAGGAATTAAAATAAATGAGGAATGAACAAAATGTAAGAACAAGAAAACGCACGGATAACTAATTAATGAATAAATGCAATATGCATAATACGAAGGAAAGGAATATAGGAAATGACGAAGAGGTAAACTGGGGTGAATGAAGGGACAGAGAGTCAGCAGAAGACAGGAGGAAAACTATTTATAACGTAAATGGAAGGAGAAAGAGCTAGGAATAACTGGGACTAATACAGAGAGTTTCCGGAGAATGGACGAGTAAGAGACGTGGGGAGGAAAGACAGACCCATCCAATAAAGCAGAGAGAGAGAGAGAGAGAGAGAGAGAGAGAGAGAGAGAGAGAGAGAGAGAGAGAGAGAGAGAGAGAGAGAGAGAGAGAGAGAGAGAGAGAGAGAGATTACAACACATACACACACACACACACCTTAACGAGAATTACAGGTGAGAACTGCAATAAGTGTTCAGTGGAGAGGAACTGAAAGATACGGTTGGAGGGTCAGGATTGAGGGGAGAAGCCACGAAAGGAGAAGGAAGGGTAGAATAACGTCTCTCAGGAGAAAGGGGAGAAAGCAGCAGGAAGAACCTGATGAGGCGAAACGTTGCTATCAGGGAACTCTGATGGTGAGAATTCCCATTCCTTTGAGATCTTCAACAGTACAAATTCAAAGTGAGATTAGAATAGTGATGTATAGTATGTTGTGCCAAATAGGTAAAACTTGAGATTTTGGCTTAAATAGCAACGCTCTTCTTGCCGAATAAGGCAAGCGAAAATTTGTGTATGCAATAATTTAGCAAAAATCCTTTTGAACCTAAAGAAAAAAAAATATTTCATTGTGTTTGTTTATTATTAAATTATTGTAAACATATCTAAAATATATTTAGTTGGATTAGGCTAAATTAAATTACGCTTGTTATAATAAGGTTAGGTAAGTTTCCTAAGTTACTTTTGGTACAAAATTATTAATTTTTACATTAACATAAATAAAAAAACTATATCTTTAAACGTATAAGAGAAAATTTTAGAAAGGACTTTATTTTAAATGAGTTCTTGCTAATTGACCAGTTTTACCTATTCGGCACGACATATATATATATATATATATATATATATATATATATATATATATATATATATATATATAATGTTTGCTTTATAAATTCTTTGAAAATCGGAAAAGACAATGTATTTCCACGATTGCAAAAGAAGCTTCGGTTCTATCCGGATTATAATTTTATATGTGTGATGCTGCAGCTGAACAAAGTGGAATTTCATAATAGGTTTAACGTTGGTGATATGTGATGAAGCGAAGGTGTCAGCTGGGCGTTGCTGACGGAGAGAGAGAGAGAGAGAGAGAGAGAGAGAGAGAGAGACGGACAAGGGACTCTGAGACAGATTTAAGAAGAAATGCGCAGCCTTACCACTACCATCACTGTTATTATTACCACACCACCCAGGCACCACCACCCAGGCACCACCGTCAGTAAGTGCCACAGGCACTGTCGCCGGTGGAATACACCGCGCATTATCCATGCAAATGAGCGCCCACCCTTTCATATGATGCGCCTCCCGCAGACAAGCAACAGCCAACCTGCATCGTAATTAGCACCACCTGTGTCAACCACCCTCAGCTTGATGCTATTTTAATAAGAATCTTACATTCTGCTGTCAGAGGTGGAGCCCAGGACACTGGGGCTCTAATACCCTCTCGCAGCAGTGCCCGTACCTCCTGGAAAGTTAGAGGCTTCGTGTGGAAAGTGGAAGTTGATTAAGTGTGAGTGTACGTTGCAAAATATAATAAAAAAGGCTGATGAAGATGGATGATTAGTAGACAGAAGGAAGAGGGGGAGAGAAATGAATTAGTGGAGTTCAAACGATGAAACACAGGAGGAATGAACTATTATGCATGGTGGTAGGAGAACTATTCAACTGTTCAATGTTTATCGTGGGTATTATGGGAATACCTTGTTCAACGTTCAGTGTCTGCGTTCAAGAGTAAGTTTTTTTTAATTTCATTCTTTAACTCTTGGTTATTGATAGGTTACTTCCTTTCCCAGCTTCTCCAAATGTCTCTCCTTTTCCTGGTCGTCCAAATGTCACCCTCTTCCCCTGGTCGTCGAAATGTCACCCCCTTTCTCTGGTCGTCGAAATGTCACCCCTTCCCTCAGTCTTCCAAACCCACAAATTCCCCTAATCGTCCAAAGTCATCCCCTTTCCCTGGTCGTCCAAATGTCACCCCCTTCCCCTGGTCGTCGAAATGTCACCCCCTTTCTCTGGTCGTCAAAATGTCACCCCTTCCCTCAGTCTTCCAAACCCACAAATTCCCCTAATCGTCCAAAGTCATTCCCTTCCCCTGGTCGTCCAAATGTCACCCTCCCCTTCCCTGGTCGTCCATATATCATCCTCTTCCCGTGGTCGTCCAAATATCACCCCCTTCCCCTAGTCTTTTAAATATCTCCCATCCCCCTGGTCGTCCAAAGGTCACCCCTAGTCATCCAGAGGCAGTTCCCAACCCTAGTCTACAAAAATCACCCAGAAGTCAACACAATGTGTTTACAAACAATTATTTTATTTCAAACCCCGACGAAGAATAAAGCCCACACAGTCTGTGTGCCTAGAAGATACAACAGTGAAAATGGGAAATAAAACTTGAACGCTTTCATGTGATTACACACATCTTCAGAGGAATGAAGATGTGTGTGTAATCACATGGTATTTTTTCCTTATTTGCAATCACGAGTTTAATTGTGATTTCTTCCATATTAAGATTTTGTATGAGATCAGATGCTCTCAAAGATGAATCATTTTCCTTTGAAAATTAACCTGATGATTTATTATTGAGAGCTGCGCATCTGCGCTACCGTCTGAGCTGCGCATCTGCGCTACCGTCTGAGCTGCGCATCTCCGCTGCCGTCTGAGCTGCGCATCTGCGCTACCGTCTGAGCTGCGCATCTCCGCTGCCGTCTGAGCTGCGCATCTGCGCTACCGTCTGAGCTGCGCATCTGCGCTGCCGTCTGAGCTGCGCATCTGCGCTACCGTCTGAGCTGCGCATCTGCGCTGCCGTCTGAGCTGCGCATCTGCGCTACCGTCTGAGCTGCGCATCTGCGCTGCCGTCTGAGCTGCGCATCTGCGCTGCCGTCTGAGCTGCGCATCTGCGCTGCCGTCTGAGCTGCGCATCTGCGCTGCCGTCTGAGCTGCGCATCTGCGCTATCGTCTGAGCTGCGCATCTGCGCTGCCGTCTGAGCTGCGCATCTCCGCTGCCGTCTGAGCTGCGCATCTCCGCTGCCGTCTGAGCTGCGCATCTGCGCTGCCGTCTGAACGACAAATAACGTTTCGCCCACAGAGAGGGTTTTTATATAGTCACTGACTGGGTTACCAAGTCAGTCAATGACTATATAAAGATATTCACTATTTTTTATTATTTACACAACGAAAATAAATCCAAAAGGAGATTTATACACGAATTAAAAAAAAATCCAAACAGTCTCTTGATCTTGTGAAGGGAAAAAAACGTATTAACTAAAGGAAATTGAAATCGTATTTCATGTTATATATTTTCTTTGAACTTCTGAAATTTTTGATCTTTGTGTCGTTGTAACAACCACAAAATGCAGTTTTAAG
The DNA here is from genome assembly GCA_009830355.1 of Cherax destructor. Lineage (NCBI taxonomy): Eukaryota > Metazoa > Arthropoda > Malacostraca > Decapoda > Parastacidae > Cherax > Cherax destructor. The sequence goes on along the minus strand of WNWK01000095.1, from coordinate 274,962 downwards.
TTATCAAAATAATTACGTGGCTCTGTTTAAGAAGTTTTTTAAGAGTTTTCAATGGACCACTTTCACCCATGAATAAATATAATAAATTCCTTTACCAGGAACGAGTTAAAAAAACTTGCGTTTATTGGGACAATAGATCAATCTTTGGGTATTTACAAACACACACACATACACAAACACACACACGCACACACACCGTGTACGTCAGGCCATTACTGGAGTATGCAGCACCAGTTTGGAACCCACACCTGGACAAGCACGTCAAGAAATTAGAAAAAGTGCAAAGGTTTGCAACAAGACTAGTTCCAGAACTAAGGGTATTGTCCTACGAAGAAAGGTTAAGGGAAATCGTCCTGAATACACTGGAGGGATAGGGAAGATATGGTAACGACATACAAAATACTGCGAGGAATTGACAAGGTGGACAGAGACAGGATGTACCAGAGATGGGACACAGCAACAAGGGGTCACAATTGAAAGTTGAAGACTCAGATGAGTCAAAGAGATGTTAGGAAGTATTTCTTTGGTCATTGAGTAGTCAGGAAGTGGAATAGTCTGGCAAGTGATGTAGTGGAGGCAGGAACCATACATAGTTGTAAGACGAGGTATGATAAAGCTCAGGGAGAGAGAGAACCTAGTAGCGATCAGTGAAGAGGCGGGGCCAGGAGCTATGTCTCGACCCCTGCAACCATAATAGGTGAGTACACATACGCGCAATATATATATAATATATATATATATATATATATATATATATATATATATATATATATATATTTTATATATATATAAAACATTTGTTATAAACTTAATATCTGTTGTCTGGTTATAGTTTATCCATATTAAAAATAGAAAGTATCGTTGGTAAAGATTTATTTAATATATATGAAACGCATTTCTAAATTTCATAAGCTCTATAAATAATAATTTTGGACAGTTTGTGTGAAGAAATGTGAGGATGGATGAATTTATGCTGGGGAAATTTTTGAGAGAGAGAGAGAGAGAGAGAGAGAGAGAGAGAGAGAGAGAGAGAGAGAGAGAGAGAGAGAGAGAGAGAGAGAGAGAGAGAGAGAGAGAGAGAGAGAGAGAGAGAGAGAGATATCGTGAATTAATAATTGCTACAAAAACAAGAAATATGATCATTTCAATAGTTTAGAGAGAAGCGCCAAAACCGCAGGGGCCCTTACGGTGCCTAGGTAATGACAGGTGACCAGGTTGGATTGGAGAGCAAGGGAAAAGGGAACTCAGATTTCCTGGATCAAGAGCCCTTCACAAAGTGAGGGGGCAGGTCTTGGTGGAATATTATGTGAGCGTATTCAGTGTGAAGCGCTAAACTCGTAGGGGTCATACAGTGTCAGTCTGGGGGTAAACTGGAGGTGGTCAGATCTGATCTCCGCACACAAGAGGTGGGGGCCAGGAGCTATGAATCGACCTCTGCAACCACAATTAGGTGAGTACACACCCACCCACCCACACACACACACACACACACACACACACATACACACACACACACACACACACACACACATACACACACACACACACACACACACACCTGGACAACCCCAATGCAACCAAACAACCTAACCCAAAACACACATGCCATACCCAATGATTCCACCCACCTCATTACAAACTCCACCTTCACACCAACCACCCATAGTTCCCCATCAGATCTCCCACTTTCCCAACCCCAACATACCCCCCAGACTACGGTTTTAGAAAAGAAGTTAAAGGTTTGGTATACAAATGCAGATGGTATAACAAATAAATGTGAGGAGTGGCATGAAAGAATAAAGGAGACATCCCCAGACATAATAGCACTCACAGAAACGAAACTCACCAGGATGATAACAGATGCAATCTTTCCACCCGGATATCAAATCCTCAGGAAAGATAGAGGGAGCAGAGGGGGAGGAGGAGTTGCACTGCTCATTAAGAACAGGTGGGGATTTGAGGAAGTGGAAGGAATGGATGGAATGGGTGAAAGGGACTACATAGTAGGAACAATTCAGTCTGAGGGCCATAAGGTGGTAATTGCTGTAATGTACAACCCGCCACAGAACTGCAGGAGGCCAAGAGAAGAATACGACGAGAGCAACAGAGCAATGGTAGACACACTAGCCGAGGTAGCCAGAAGAGCCCACATGGGGAGAGCAAAGTTACTAGTTATGGGTGATTTCAATCACAAAGAGATTGATTGGGAAAACCTGAGCCCCATGGGGTCCTGAATCATGGAGAGCCAAGATGATGGATGTGGTACTGGAAAACCTCATGCATCAACATGTTAGAGACACTACCAGAGAGAGAGGTGGGGATGATCCAGCAAGACTCGACCTAGTATTCACCTTGAGTAGTTCGGACATCGAGGATATCACGTATGAAAGGCCCTTGGAGCTAGTGATCATTTGGTTCTGTGTTTTGATTATATAGTTGAGCTACAAGTGGAGAGGGGAGCGGGAATAGGAAGGAGAAACGAAACTACAAAAGGGGGACTACACAGGCATGAGGAACTTCCTACAAGACGTTCAGTGGGAGAGAGAATTGGCAGGAAAACCAGTAAAAGAAATGATGGAATATGTGACAACCAAATGCAAAGAGGCAGAGGAGAGGTTTGTCCCCAAGGGAAACAGAAGTAATGGGAAGACCAGAACGAGTCCTTGGTTCACCCAGAGGTGTAGGGAGGCAAAAAGTAAGTGTAATAGAGAATGGAAAAAAGTACAGAAGACAAAGGACCCAGGAAAATAAAGAGATTAGCCGAAGAGCCAGAAACGAATATGCACAGGTAAGAAGGGAGGCTCAGCGACAATATGAAAATGATATAGCATCAAAAGTCAAGTCTGACCCGAAGCTGCTGTATAGCCACATCAGGAGGAAAACAACAGTCAAGGACCAGGTAATCAGGCTGAGAAAGGAAGGTGGGAGTTCACAATAAACGACCAAGAGGTATGTGAGGAGCTCAACATGAGATTTAAAGAAGTATTTACACAGGAGACAGGAAGGACTCCAGGAATTCAGAATAGGAGGTATACCAACAAGTGCTGGATGAAATACACACAACCGAGGAGGAGGTGAAGAAGCTGCTATGTGAACTCGATACCTCAAAAGCGGTGGGACCGACAACATTTCTCCGTGGGTCCTTAGAGAGGGAGCAGAGATGTTGTGTGTGCCACTAACACAAATCTTCAACACATCCATTGAAACTGGGCAACTACCTGAGGCGTGGAAGATGGCAAATGTAGTCCCAATTTTTAAGAAAGGAGACAGACACGAGGCATTAAACTACAGACCTGTGTCACTGACGTGTATAGTATGCAAAGTCATGGAGAAGATCATCAGGAGGAGAGTGGTGGAGCACCTAGAAAGACACAAGCTTATAAACGACAACCAGCATGGTTTCAGGGAAGGAAAATCCTGTGTCACAAACCTACTGCAGTTTTATGACAAGGTAACAGAAGTAAGACACGAGAGAGAGGGTGGATAGACTGCATTTTTTGACTGCAAGAAGGCGTTCGACACAGTTCCTCACAAGAGATTAATGCAAAAGCTAGAGGATCAGGCACACGTAACAGGAAAAGCACTGCAATGGATCAGAGAATATCTGACAGGGAGGCAACAACGAGTCATGGTACGTGACGAGATGTCAGAGTGGGCACCTGTGACGAGTGGAGTTCCACAAGGGTCAGTCCTAGGACCTGTACTGTTTTTGGTATATGTGAATGACATAACGGAAGGGATAGACTCAGAAGTGTCCCTGTTTGCAGATGATGTGAAGTTAATGAGAAGAATCAAATCAGTCGAGGATCAGGCAGGAATACAAAGAGACCTGGACAGGCTGCAAGCCTGGTCCAGTAACTGGCTCCTTGAATTTAACCCTGCCAAATGTAAAGTCATGAATATCGGGGAAGGGCAAAGAAGACCGCAGACAGAGTATAGTCTAGGTGGCCAAAGACTGCAAACCTCACTCAAAGAAAAAGATCTTGGGGTGAGTATAATACCGAGCACATCTCCTGAGGCACACATCAATCAGATAACTGCTGCAGCATACGGGCGGCTGGCAAACCTAAGAATAGCGTTCCAATACCTCACCAAGGAATCATTCAAGACTCTGTATACCATATACGTCAGGCCCATACTGGAGTATGCAGCACCAGTTTGGAACCCACACCTGGTCAAGCACGTCAAGAAATTAGAGAAAGTGCAAAGGTTTGCAACAAGACTAGTCCCAGAGCTAAGGGGATTGTCCTACGAAGAAAGGTTAAGGGAAATCGGCCTGACGACACTAGAGGACAGGAGGGTTAGGGGAGACATGATAACGACATATAAAATACTGCGAGGAATAGATAAGGTGGACAGAGACAAGATGTTCCAGAGAGGGGACACAGAAACAAGGGGTCACAATTGGAAGTTGAAGACTCCTATGAGTCAAAGGGATGTTAGGAAGTATTTCTTCAGTCATAGAGTTGTCAGGAAGTGGAATAGCTTGGAAAGCGACATAGTGGAGGCAGGAACCATACATAGTTTTAAGACTAGGTTTGATAAAGCTCATGGAGCAGGGAGAGAGAGGACCTAGTAGCAATCAGTGAAGAGGCGGGGCCAGGAGCTATGACTCGACCCCTGCAACCACAAAATAGGTGAGTACACACACACGCACACATACACACACACACACACACATACACACACACACACACACACACACACACACGCACACATACACACACACACACACACACACACACACACACACACACACACACACACACACACACACATACACACACACACACATACACACACACACATACACACACACGCACACACCGGGGTGAAACAATTTGAGGATGCAATATTTTCAATGCATCGGAATCTCATTAACGTCAGCAGCGCCTCCTGGCTGACACCATTATACGAGGGGGAGGGAGGGGGAATGGATAGGGGTGAAGGTGGGGTATTGAGAGGGAAGGTGGGTTATGGGTAGGGGTGGGGGATGGGTATTGTTAGGGATGGGGTGGGTTATGGGTAGTGGAGGGGGAGGGGGTATGGAGAAGGAAGGATGAGTGGGGAGCGAAGGGAATGATGGGGGGGGGATTTGCTAGTCCATTGAGTCTAGTGTTTTGTATATTGTTCCATTCACTTCATGAACAATATTGTACCATACATTTCCTGAACAGTATTGTGCATACACTCCTGAACAATAGTGTACCATACACTTCACGAACAATATTGTACCATACACTCCCTGGACAATAGTGTACCATACACTCCCTGAACAATAGTGTACCATACACTTCACGATCAATATTGTACCATACACTCCCTGGACAATAGTGTACCATACACTCCCTGAACAATAGTGTACCATACACTTCACGAACAATATTGTACCATACACTCCCTGGACAATAGTGTACCATACACTCCCTGAACAATAGTGTACCATACACTTCACGAACAATATTGTATCATACACTCCCTGAACAATAGTGTACCATACACTCCCTGAACAATAGTGTACCATACACTTCACGAACAATATTGTACCATACACTCCCTGGACAACAGTGTACCATACACTCCCTGAACAATAGTGTACCATACACTTCACGAACAATATTGTACCATACACTCCCTGGACAATAGTGTACCATACACTCCCTGAACAATAGTGTACCATACACTTCACGAACAATATTGTACCATACACTTTGATTTAATGAGCTTACTACACGTCTTCTCGATTATTTGTATTGATTTTACCGTCTTAGATGTATTTGGTCAATCTCGTGGCACTAGTGACTTGCTGTGGATTTTTTCAATAGGCTTTTTTTCAATAGGCTTACACAGAGTTATAGGTCTATCTCTTGACGCGTCCTTTAAGTGGGTGATAGGTCCAAGTGGATGGTCCACTTTCCTGCCTCTGAGACTACCACTTGTTTGGCTTTTAAGATGTTTTGGTATGACTGAGACACATGTCCAACACTTTGGTGACTTTATTGAGAAATAGTCTTGATCATCGCCAAATTAATGAGAAAGACAAATGTCCAACACTTAGGTGTCTTTATTGACAATAAAGATACGTAAGTGACGGACATTTATATTTCTCATTAATCTGGTGACGAGCAAGATTCTTTGTATAAGACGCCGTGGAATCTTGAGATCATTGGAGATTTCCCTATTACTGTAAAAAGTAAACACCTGGGTGCAATGAAGGTTTTTATTGACATTTCGTGGGCGAAACGTCATTAATAAAGGGGCATTCATTCTTACCTGACGGAAAATACCAGTGTTGCTTCATCCCAATTTATGTCTCATGAAAAGATTCTCTCTTATCCTCATTATTATCACTCGTTACTGCTATATTTCCAACCTAATATCATTCTACCGTACCTTTGGCTCTGCTCTTACTGACATCTATATCCTTTTCAATTTGCTTTTGCGCTCTCCTCCTTCAACACAGTCATTCCTGTATTTCCCAGTTTCGTGTCTCAATTCCTCGTCCATAGGTGTAGGTTTGCAGCCTCGTTTTTACCACTCTTTCTCTTCTCGACTTTAGTCTTCTTCAATTACCAATTAAACCAGGTTTCTTCCTAGCACATTTAGTCTGTTCAATTCCCAGTAGAAACAAACTTGTTTTACAGTATTTCCAGGTGAAGCCATTCACAGTCTGACAGTTTACCATATATATATATATATATATATATATATATATATATATATATATATATATATATATATATATATATATATATATATAAGGCTTCAAGGAAGAATATTTAGATTTCTTTCTGAATCCATATGAATATTCCACTTCCCCTACCACCCCATCTTTTGAATATGTATAAAATTTATTTCAAGACAAATGACAAGAATACAATAGGGAGTAAAACAACATTGATAACAACTCAGAGCTACATGTCAAATACTTCGTCCAGCTCCCCGGCAGTGGGTCGCGTGCCCAGAATACTGCAGGCATTTTCCCTCTGGATCGCAACACTGAGTCTCTGAAAGAGGAAGCTGGTCGCCCTGTGGTCCTTGGTTTCTATGATGAGTTTTTCACCCAGCTCCTTGAGAAACTTTAGAGCACATTTTCCCCATGCTCCATGGGTTTCCGACCCTATTGGGATGAAGTTATAGCAAGGGGGAAGGCCTTCATATTTGCGAGTCTTCTGGGTCTCCCTGTGGCTGGCAGCTCCACCCCCTTCGGCTACGGAGTATTGCAAGTAGGTGTCTGCCATTGTGGCAGCACAGGTGTAGTCCCAAGCAATCTGCTTACCATCCTTCCAGGGTAGCATAGTGGCTCCATCAGGACGCTTTTGACTTCCATCAGACCTCTGCACTTGGGGTTCCCGTTGAGCTGGGCAACGGGCTGTGGCGAGGCTTCTCTTTATGATGTCACGTATATATATATATATATATATATATATATATATATATATATATATATATATATATATATAAAATATATAACCAAAGATATGTCGAAATAGACAAATGTTAATTGATTGAACAAAATACTGGACGGGAACTTTTAACTGGTAATTCAGAGTCTGGGCTCTGTGAGAGGCACAAGGGAAAGTAAAAATTAACGAATTCTATAAAAAAGTGGGAAGTAAAGAGGAGAAAGAGCCAAAGAGACGATCTCCCCCGTGTCTTGGATTCCAGAGCAAAATTGTTTGCTCACTGGAACTAATAAGTTGGAGGATGTTGCAGCAGAGGCTGCAGATGCTCTAGTGGTGAGGGAACGAGGGGAAAGAAGGGAAAGGGAAAGGAGATGAGGGGAAGAGAAGGGAAAAGGAGTAGGAGTGAAATGGACGACATGAAAAGTCCAGGATGGAGCGACAGTTGATGAGAGTCCAGAGGACTTTAAAGGTATCAGTCGAAAATGCAGAGGATACGGAGGATGGTGATTTTTAAGGGTCCTCTCTGTCATGCTATGACCTTCCTCCATGGTCCTCACTACCATGAAGGGTCCTCTCTGTCATGCTATGACCTTCCTCCATGGTCCTCACCACCATGAAGGGTCCTCTCTGTCATGCTATGACCTTCCTCCATGGTCCTCACCACCATGAAGGGTCCTCTCTACCATGCTATAACCTTCCTCCATGGTCCTCACCACCATGAAGGGTCCTCTCTACCATGCTATGACCTTCCTCCATGGTCCTCACCACCATGAAGGGTCCTCTCTACCATGCTATGACCTTCCTCCATGGTCCTCACCACCATGAAGGGTCCTCTCTACCATGCTATGACCTTCCTCCATGGTCCTCACCACCATGAAGGTCCTCACTTCCATGATGCTCCGCCATTGTCCTCGCTACCATCAGTGTCCAGGGTTCACAAGGGAAGTACAAAGGCGGCTTCAGGCATTATGTTCTGAAGTTCTCTTTTATCCAAGCCCTGGAACAAAGACCTCTCATGAACGTATGAACACACTTTTTTTTAATATCTTATGTTACTACTGTTATTGTTTGTTGTTTTTATTGTGTCAACAATAATAATAATATTATTATCATTATTATTATTACTAGTAGTAGTAGTATATTAGATATACTCTATTTAACTTTAGTAAAGGTTAGTCTATCTAATTTTATTTGTTTAATGATAAGGTAATCCATTAAAATTACATCACACATAACGTGTCTCGCTAATAGCAGACGAAGGATCGAGCCTCACAAAAATTAAATCCACTTGAATATAATGCTTGTTCTTTGCTTCTTGTTCCTATAGAATCTCTCGTGTTCTTTTATTTCTCTCTCTCTTTCTCAGTTTCCTCTTCTCTGAAGCTTTCTCCGTCTACCTCTCTCCCTTTTAGTCAAATTTCCTGTTATTTCCCCAAGGCTTCTCCTTCCTATCTCATGTTAAAGGTGTTTAGTGTGTATGTGTGTGTGTGGTCAGTGTGTGTACACATGTGTAATTACTTACACGTGTACATACACGTCAGTAGGCCTAAATCCAAAAGATATTTAGCTAAATTTACGACTCTATAGAGAATATAACAAGAACACTGCCTACACCATCTCATTTTTACAAGAATTTCTGACCACCTCAGAAAAATCAACTTCTGAAAATAATTACTGATTAAACCAGTTAGTAGGGAGACAGTAATCGCCATAAATTATGTATAATTACTTCTCCCATCAAGTGCTTTCCTCCCTAAAAAAAAAACCAACTCTACTTGCGAACAATTGGTCATTAAAGATTTTAATTTTGAGTTTCAAAAATTGTTTCATTATGTCCTCTGACGAGTTTGGGAAAATGTGTTTAGGTTTATGGAGTGCTGATGGGGGTTTATAACGTTGAGTCAATTGAGACGAGCCTTCATGGGCGAGCGAGCGAGACACACACACACACACACACACACACACACACACACACACACAGGAGCTGTGCCTCGACCCCTGCAACCATAAATAGGTGAGTTCACACACATGCACAAACACACACACACACACACACACACTCTCACTTCCGCTGTCTGCCACAGAGAGTAATTATGAATTCAAGTTTCAATAACTTTTTCTAAATGATTGAGACATACGAAAAACTCTGGCAATTGATTTGCCAGACTCGTTTTTATCATTGTTCTTTTGATCTAATTTCAAACGCAAGTTTAAACACGTTTTTTTAAATCAGGGTGAACTGCTGTTAAAAATAATTAAGCTGAAGAAGGAAGGTGTATTTACCGAAATCTCTCAAATATTTAATATTGTAAAGCCTGATTAACCAAATTTCCGACTAACCTAGAAATCGCTGAGGAATATTCAAAGACGTTTTGGTCTCTTCTGAGTCATTAAATCGTAGACCGAAATGTCGTCAAAAAAAAAATTCCATTTCTGATTTGTGGGTTATTAGTGAATTATTCCAGCTATGGTACAGTGACCTATTTAACCGAATTATGTATTGCTTGTCCCATCAACCCGGAGAAAGCCTCTAGTAATTAAGGGTTTCAATAGATG
>WNWK01000095.1:252500-262500 GCA_009830355.1 Cherax destructor | reverse complement strand
ATTACGACCGCCATAACTGCAATATTTGCTGGGAACATAACCAAGTTTGTCAACATTGTTCAAGAAAATATATATATATATATATATATATATATATATATATATATATATATATATATATATATATATATATATATATATATATATAACACCAGTATAATTTACAGAGTAAACTTTTGTTAAGGGAACGTTTCGCTCAGTGTAGAGCTATATTAATTCATGAGAGAAATGTTTTCCCAGTAAAATAAAAGCCAAGGATAGTTTTATCTGAATCCCTAAGGTGAAATTAATTATTATATATTGAAATACGCGTAACGAAAGATAGTATGGGCTAAACAAAGTCACGAATAGCACGAACAGCCCCTTGGAGTTTGTACCCTGGCATATCACCACCTTCGTGAGTTGCACTTCAGAGTTTTATGGAGATATTTTCATATTTCGTAACTTCAGATATACGCCGCTCCCCGAGCAGGTAGCAGCAGAGAGTAGGAGACGAGGCAGCAGACATACGCCGCTCCCCAAGCAGGTAGCAGCAGAGAGTAGGAGACGAGGCAGCAGACACACAGCAAAATCCAGAGGTGGGGGAATTCGTATCCTGCTCGTAAAATATACGTCGGGTGATCGTAAAGTATTCGTTTGGCAATCGAAAATGTTCCGTCCTGCTATTGTAAGAAGCTCGTCCTACGATAGCAAGTTAGAGAAGACACCTTCATTAAACTAGCACGTAAAGGAGTAGTATATATATATATATATATATATATATATATATATATATATATATATATATATATATATATATATATATAATCGTCTTTCAGCATACTGGCCGTATCCCACCGAGGCAGGGTGACCCAAAAAGAAAAAAGAAAGTTTCTCTTTTTAACGTATGTATCCAGAATAAGGGGTTACTAGCCCCTTGCTCCCGGCATTTTAGTCGCCTCTTACAACACGCGTGGCTTACGGAGAAAGAATTCTATTCCACTTCCCCCCACATATATATATGTTGCAATTCTCCTCACATAACCACTGGTTTTACAAGATTGTTTGATCTTTATAACGGTGGTTTACAAGAGTTGGATATACTTCTGCAAACAGTTGTTGTGAATCAACTATGCATGGAAGCATGGCTGGCCACCTTTACATTACAACACATATCACTAAACTCTCAAAACAGTTTAAGCTTTTCTGACTTCCCTCTAATGTTATGCATAATTTTCTTTTCCTAGATGTCCCCTTATTATAGAAGGTAATCCATAGCAAGAGTATTGTTCCCTTTTGCAATTCGCAACTTGTCCATAAATACAAGATGAATATTTTAGTCGATGTTTCGTTACATTCTGGGCCATTATCAAGTGTGTTGACATTATCAAGTGTGTTGACATTAAGTGTGTTGACATTATCAAGTGTGTTAACATTGGTTCTGCATTAAGCAAAACGTTAAATGTATATTTATCTCCACTTTGTGGAGATATACATTTAACCATGTAATCTTCATGGTTTCTCAACCAAACCCATTCTATAAACATTATATACATTTATTGCATTTTGACTGAGAGCTTCAACATTTCACCCAACACCTTACAAATTTGGGTAATTTAAAGTCCGATATATGCCGGGTAGGGACGTGGGGAAAGGAGTCACGTTAGTCTTCCTTCAATATACCAGCCATACAACCGGGTCCTTCCGGAAGACCAAGTCTCCATAGCGACCAGTTTACATCCGTGTAGGCCCCCTCGTAGGCGGGGGGGGGCTTTTGAAGTTACGGCCCCTGGCTTTTCCGGGTCACACCTTAAAGTTCACGACCTGTTGCCTTTTGACCGAAAGAAATTTTCCCAGCTGACCACCTCCATAACAGTCAAACAAATTCTCGGTGTGCGCAGTTTTGTCTTCGTATGTTTTCTTGTGTTTATTTCTAAAAACAAATTGTTTTAATGTATTTTTTTTATTTTAAGCATATTGAGAAAAACATCAGCAATGTAATATGTTAATAATAATAATAATAATAATAATAATAATAATAATAATAATAATAATAATAATAATAATAATAATAATAATAATAATAATAATAATAATAATAATAAAAACTACAATAATAACTATAATAATAACTACAATAATAATTACAATAATAATAACTACAATAATAACTATAATTATAATAATAACTATAATTATAATAATAACTACAATAATAATTACAATAATAATAACTACAATAATAATTACAATAATAATAACTATAATTATAATAATAACTTCAATAATAATTACAATAATAATTACAATAATAATATTAACTACTATAATAATAACTACAATAATAATAACTACAATAATAATAAAATAGCTGGTCACCTCACAGGACTAACTACAAAAGAAATAGTCCACATACTTCCTGTATCACCTATTAAAGGTTTCCTTGAAGTCAGACTTCTATGTTGAGTGTTTCCGAGGCGACATATGTCGTTACTGAAGATACCTAGGTGTTGCACCTGTGTCTTATTTATCACCTTGTCGGTATTGTCTGCCAGTAATGTGATGAGAAATGTCTTATTCATCCCGTCTCGTAAGTAATCTCTCAAAGTGGAATTGGACACTAATACTAGAACGTTTCGCACATGGGATAAAGGCGGAACACCGAAACGTAGTGTGTGTCCTAAACACGCTTATAGATGAACAAACGCTTACAGATAACGTTTCGCTGAAAAATTAGCTCAGAAACCATCAGAAACGGTCAGTTTTAACCAAAACGTAGATTATTATAAGTCTATTTTGCTATTAGCCTCGTTCTATTACCATACACCGTCCACTTAAAACGTAGCCAGGTACAGATAAACATTATAATGTCATAGATAAACCATGACCCTCTATATTCCCGTCTATGATGGAGGATCGAATCTGAAGTGCTTCACACACACATACACACACACACACACACACACACACACACACACACACAGACCAGGCAGAACTACAAAGGGATCTGGACAGGCTGCAGGACTGGTCCAGGAATTGGCTCCTGGAGTTCAACCCCACCAAGTGCAAAGTCATGAAGATTGGGGAAGGGCAAAGAAGACCGCAGACGGAGTACAGTCTAGGGGGACCAGAGACTACAAACCTCACCCAAGGAAAAAGATCTTGGGGTGAGTATAACACCAGGCACATCTCCTGAGGCGCACATCAACCAAATAACTGCTGCAGCATATGGGCGTCTAGCAAACCTAAGAACAGCATTCCGACATCTTAATAAAGAATCGTTCAGAACCCTGTACACTTTGTACGTTAGGCCCATACTGGAGTACGCAGCACCAGTTTGGAACACACACCTAGCCAAACCACATACCACGGGTGGGGTTCGAACCCGCGGTCAGAGAGTCTCAGAACTCCAGACACATAAAGAAACTAGAGAAAGTGCAAAGGTTTGCAACACGACTAGTCCCGGAGCTAAGGGGTATGTCCTACGAGGAGAGGTTAAGGGAAATCGACCTGACGACATTGGAGGACAGGAGAGTAAGGGAGGACATGATAAGGACATATAAAATACTGAGAGGAATTGACAAAGTGGACAGAGACAGAATGTTCCAGAGATGGGACACAGCAACAAGGGGGCACAGCTGGAAGTTGAAGACTCAGATGAATCACAGGGATGTTAGGAAGTATTTCTTCAGTCACAGAGTTGTCGGGAAGTGGAATAGCTTGGGAAGCGATGTAGTGGAGGCATGATCCATTCATAGCTTTAAGAAGAGGTATGATAAGGCTCATGGCGAAGGGAGAGAGAGCCAGCAGCGGTCAGTGAAGAGGCTGGACCAGGAGCTATGACTCTACCCCTGCAACCACAACTAGGTGAGTACACACACACACACACACACTCTGCTTTCAGACAGCCATATATTTCCTAGTTAAACCGTAACATGTAGAGACCTTCAACATAGTATCCTCATACCTACACAGGGTAGAAAAAGCTCTATCTCATGTTAGAAAAAAAATGAAAGCATGAAAAAGAAGAATTTAATTATATCTAGCAGATACGACTGCGTTCGTGTCGCTAGGAAGCGAGAGTTTCCAGGTCTCTGAGTGCAGTAAACGACAGCTTCCTCGTGCTTAACGACACGAAACGAGAAGCTTAACGCTTCTAAGAACAAGAAATGAGTACTTTCAGGCCCCTGACGACAAGCTGAACAGAACGAAGAAGCCCACCTTGACAAACACCCGTCTAGGCTACACTGCTCACAGGCCCACAACGACAAGTTGATCAAGGCAGCGACACACAGGCAAGTGATCCTCTAGATTAAAACTGCGGCTTATTATACCTCCAGCCCCAACTTTTGCTGCAGGAACCCATTATATGTAATTAGGTTCAATTTATATATAATCAGGAGGGTCAACATAATTAGTCGTGATGGGGTAACTGGTGCATTAAATCAGGTGTACTTATGTTGTTTACTTGTGTCTAGCAGAGGTTGAGAGAGAGAGAGAGAGAGAGAGAGAGAGAGAGAGAGAGAGAGAGAGAGAGAGAGAGAGAGAGAGAGAGAGAGAAGGGAGGGTACTTATATGCGGTTGCTGGTGACGGGTTTCGACTCCTGTACTCACCTAATTGTACTCACCTAATTGTGGTTGCAGGGGTCGAGACTCAGCTCCTGGCCCCGCCTCTTCGCTATCCGCTACTGGGTCTCTGCTCTCCCTGCTCCATGAGCTTTATCATACCTTGTCTTAAAACTATGTATGGTTCCTGTCTCCACTATATATTTCTCTAGACTATTCCACTTCCTGACTACTCTGTGGCTGAAGAAATGTTTCCTGACATCCCTTTGACTCATCTGAGTCTTCAGCTTCCAGTTGTGTCCCCTTGTTTCTGTGTTCCCTCTCTGGAACATCCTGTCACTGTCTACCTTGTCAATTCCCCGCAGTATTTTGTATGTCGTTATCATGTCTCCCCTGACCCTTCTTTCCTCCAGTGTTGTTAGTCCTATTTCCCTCAACCTTTCTTCATAGGACAGACCCCTGAGTTGTGGAACTAACCTTGTCGCAAACCTTTGCACTTTCTCTAGTTTCTTTACGTGCTTGACTAGGTGTGGGTTCCAGACTGGTGCTGCATATTCTAGTATGGGCCTGACGTACACGGTGTACAGTGTCTTGAACGATTCCTTGTTAAGGTAACGGAACGCTAATCTTAGGTTTGCCAGTCGCCCATATGCTGCCGCAGTTATCTGGTTGATGTGTGTTTCCGGAGACGTGCTTGGCGTTATACTCACCCCAAGGTCTTTCTCCTTTGCCGAGGTTTGTAGCCTTTGTCCGCCTAGCCTGTACTCTATCAGCGGTCTTCTTTGCCCTTCTCTTATCTTCATGACTTTGCATTTGGTGGGATTGAATTCGAGAAGCCAGTTGTTAGACCAGATGTCAAGCTTGTCCAGGTCTGTTTGAAGTCCTGCTTGATCCTCTTCCGATGTGATTCTCCTCATTAATTTCACATCATCTGCGAACAGAGACACTTCTGAGTCTATCCCGTCCGTCATGTCATTTACATATACCAAGAATAACACTGGTCCTAGGACTGACCCCTGCGGTACGCCGCTCGTCACAGGCGCCCACTGTGATACCTCATCACGCACCTTCCTGATTGTGGATTGTTCATATTTGTTTATACTTTTAAAACTAGTCAATGGATTGTTTACGTCACCAGGTGTCTCACTTTTTCTAAAATTATTGCACTGCTTACAGAACCAACTTTATTGCTAAATTGCACAAAACCGATACACGAAGCTATATCTATTTTCTAATATAGTATTTTCAATTTAATAATCTGTGAACAATATTGTTAGTAAATCATTTACAATGACAGGCTTACCATGGGTGCAATTTACAATAGTGTTTTGACCAATAAGCAGAATCGGTTAATTAGGAAGAACTGCCATGAAAATATAAGTTTTTAGAAAAAATAATTTTATGCACTAATTGATATATATATATATATATATTTTTATTTAAAACTGTACCAAAAAAAATTGGCACTAAAACCAACTTAGACACCTCCTCAGAGTTTGCTATAACTACCTTTGCTATAACTAAGTTTGCTATAACTTAGCATTTTAGCTAATTATAGTCCTTTAAAATTATTATTTAGGTGTCACTAAATCTGTTATTTCCTACCTTTAACAATATACATTTTTTTCGAAATGTTAATAATCATTTTTTAAATAATTTTCACTCAGCTCATTCGTGAAATCTTCTGTTGATATTTTAACCAATTATTTTATTAATTAAAAAAAAAAAAGCTCTTTTGTTAAGCTAATGTATATAGTGTGACTTTTTTGGGGAGAATGCAATTGAAAAAATGTATATGAAATTGAGTACCTCGTACAATGAAGGACTTTTCACCTACTATTCAATTTTGGACTTTCTCAGAACCCCCTGATATATCGTACGACGGTACAGCACCCTGATATATCGTACGACGGTACAGCACCCTGATATATCGTACGACGGTACAGCTCCCTGATATATCGTACGACGGTACAGCACCCTGATATATCGTACGACGGTACAGCTCCCTGATATATCGTACGACTGTACAGCACCCTGATATATCGTACGACGGTACAGCTCCCTGATATATCGTACGACGGTACAGCACCTTGATATATCGTACGACGGTACAGCTCCCTGATATATCGTACGACGGTACAGCTCCCTGATATATTGTACGACGGTACAGCTCCTTGATATATCGCACGACGGTACAGCTCCCTGATATATCGCAACATGAAGGACAGTACAGCTCCCTGATATATAACAACATAAACGACGGTACAGCTCCCTGATATATCGCACGACGGTACAGCACCCTGATATATAACATGAACGACGGTACAGCTCCCTGATATATAACAACATGAACGACGGTACAGCACCCTGATATATAACATGAACGACGGTACAGCACCCTGATATATAACAACATGAACGACGGTACAGCACCCTGATATATAACAACATGAGCGACGGTACAGCACCCTGATATATAACAACATGAACGACGGTACAGCACCCTGATATATAACAACATGAACGACGGTACAGCACCCTGATATATAACATGAACGACGGTACAGCACCCTGATATATAACAACATGAACGACGGTACAGCACCCTGATATATAACAACATGAGCGACGGTACAGCACCCTGATATATAACAACATGAACGACGGTACAGCACCCTGATATATAACAACATGAACGACGGTACAGCACCTTGATATATAACAACATGAACGACGGTACAGCACCCTGATATATAACAACATGAACGACGGTACAGTACCCTGATATATAACAACATGAACGACGGTACAGCACCCTGATATATAACAACATGAACGACGGTACAGCACCCTGATATATAACATGAACGACGGTACAGCACCCTGATATATAACAACATGAACGACGGTACAGCACCCTGATATATAACAACATGAACGACGGTACAGCACCCTGATATATAACAACATGAACGACGGTACAGCACCCTGATATATAACAACATGAACGACGGTACAGCACCCTGATATATAACATGAACGACGGTACAGCACCCTGATATATAACAACATGAACGACGGTACAGCACAATGATATATAACATGAACGACGGTACAGCACCCTGATATATAACAACATGAACGATGGTACAGCACCCTGATATATAACATGAACGACGGTACAGCTATTTTTGCACAACAATGTCATGGAATGGACAGAACTAAGACGTTTCGCTCAATGTTAAGCTTTATTAAGACTCGCATGATGAGACTGAATAAAATTCTCTCATCAAAACATCACGATTTAAATTCAATTAGATCGATTTATATGGTTACGACTATTAATGGGTCAATTTCTCCAGTGGATTCGGACACCTTACGTATGTTCAATTTCATTTTGTAGTTTTAACTGTTTTTTTAACTATTCTAGGATTCTCAGTCCCAAGGTGTATAGAGCAAAGGCAATATGTAAACAAGATAAGCAGGACTAAGTTAAATAGAAGGTGTGGAACAGCAGTGTTTCACACCTTGTGTGTGTGTGTTCACCTAATTGTGGTTGCAGGGGTCGGGTCTCAGCTCCTGGCCTCGCGCGTCTGCTGGATGCTACTGGTTTCCCTGTCTTCTGGCTGCTTCAGCCATATCATACCTGTTTTTAGGGTTTGTGTGTGTACTCACCTAGTTGTGGTTGCAGGGGTTGATTCACAGCTCCTGGCCCCGCCTCTTCACTGGTCGCTACTAGGTCACTCTTCCTAGGAAAGGTTGGAGAGAGGGTGTAAGGGAGGTTTTGTATGCGAGGGGCTTGGACATCAAGCAGACATGCGTGAGCATGTTAAACAGGAGTGGAGACAAGTGGCTTTTATTATTTGACGTGCTGTTGGAGTGTAAGCAAGGTAACATTTATGAAGGGATTCAGGAAAACCGGGAAGCCGGACTTGAGTCCTGGAGGTGGAAAGTACAGTGTCTGCACTCTGAACTGTAGTATCGATGCGCCTTTGGCAAGACACTGATAGAGTGAAAGATGGTGAAAATATTTCTTTTTCAGGTCACCCTGCCTTGGTGGGAGACGACCACAGAGTTAAAAATTACGTAGTGCGTTGTATTGATAATCATTCTTAAATACAGGATCAAATTAGAATCATTCTTAAATAGCAGGTCTAACTAGAATCAATCTTACATAGCAGGTCTAATGAGAATCTTACATAGCAGGATCTAGTGAGAATCATTCCTACATAGATCATTATAAAGAATCATTCTTAATAAAGAATAATTCTTACGTAGCACATTGTAAAGAATCATTCTCCCGGAGAACATTACAAAGAATCATTCTAGCATAACACGTTCTAATGGGAATCACACATAGAGCTTTACAATAATGGCAATATTGCAATTGCAACCGTCAGAAAAGTTTAGTAACAACGATAAACTCATTTTTTCAGAACTCATAACGGCCCTCACATTGCTTGTTTAAACAAATACAGAATACTGTACTTTTGTCTGGGCACGCGCAAACAAACACACATCTGCATAAACAAACGCTGTTATAGCCACCGCACGAACGCATTCAAACATGGACAAACAAATACAGGCAAACACACAAAACAATACACACACACATATATACGCTCAAACAAAATACGCGTATTAAAATACGCGTATTAAAATATTAAAATACGCGTATTAAAATATTAAAATACGTGTATTAAAATGCAAGTAAAGGTTGAGGTTGTATGGTACTGATGGATTCTCATGTTGGTGAAGGGATCTTGGTCAGAGGAATATGAGATAACCTTCTCTTTCCTAGGATCAAACCCGATTACCTCTCAGGCGCGTCACCATAATAATTATAATAATAATATAATAATAATATAAATATAAAATAATTTTATTATTAACAAAATAGTAATAATTATACAATATTATAATAATAATAATAATAATAATAATAATAATAATAATAATAATAATAATAATAATAATAATAATAATAATAATAATAATAATAATAATGATAAAAAGAACAACAATAATCCTTATACAAAATCTTAACCTAACGTTAAAAAATTAATGTAAATTTAGAAGGATTTAATGAGTCACACTACTTCGTCGTTCTTGACACAGAAGGATATGTAAACAAAGAGTCTGTCTGGGTGGACACTGGTCTGTGGCCACTGTTGTTTTATTACTGATTCTTTGGCACATGCATTTACATAGAAAGCATTGATCAGTACTTCCTCGGCTCATCAGCCACTGAACAATCATACGATGATGTATCATAATTGGTATACAGTACCGATATGTTGATGAATAAGACACATTTGCAACAGTAGGTTTAAAATGTATAAGCCTATGGCATATACTGAGAGGATTAATTCAGTGTTACCTCCGCATTGTATTGGTAAAGCCTGCTGCGCAGGCGATAGGTATCGGCAATAGACTTGGTGTTGCATGTGTGTCT
>WNWK01000095.1:232500-250000 GCA_009830355.1 Cherax destructor | reverse complement strand
GAACTTTATTAATAGACAGAATGCATTGACAGGAAACACAAACATGAATACATTGGTACAATATATCAAAGTTTGTGAATCTCCTCCAGATTCTCCGAATAGAAAACTGTAAATTGGTGCAAACGAGGTAAAAGACCTGTAACTCCTAGATGTGTGCAAATGAAGAGACCTACCGCTTCTGGAGTCATGGAAATAAGCAAAAGATTGGAGGGGAGGATGGCAAGGCAGAGAGGAAGATCCTGAGGGATGGTCTCCCAAACACACCATCTTCCGGAGAATGCCAGTGGAATTTCCAATCTGCCATCTTATTAACTGGAGGGTTTCCACAAGAGGTTTAGGACATCCTGAGGTGTGAACCCACCGTGGGCACTTTAGCGAGATGCCTGGCGCAATATTCAAACTACTGGAAGGTCAAAGTTCTGACCTTCTTTAGGTATCAACACTCCTCCGGAACTCTAACGAGAGAGAATGATAGTCACACTCCGAAAACTCTAGACACTGGACTTTCTTATGTGTAACCACTGAAATTCTAGCCAGATTTAAAATTCACACTTCAGGAAGATAAGATATTCTCTCCTGTCACCTTTTTCCATATTTAATCTGTGTTTATTGGTTCTGGTGTGTGATTCAGGAGAGTTATTCTCTGCCGACCACATTGAATTTATTCCCGTTGACGTTTTACGAAGCTTACTAAAAGTGTGCAAGCCTGTCTGTTTACTATTATATTCTTAACCACGGCCAGGGATACATAGAACCTTTTAATTTTTATCTCCTTGATTCATACACCTCGGTAATACACGACAGAACTCAGTCTATATAGAAGTAGATAGTTCTTAAATAACAAGGCACAATACCAAGTCGGACCGAAATGTCGTCGTAAGCTCCTCCTATGAGGCCTGGTCACAGACCGGGCCGCAGGGGCGTTGACCCCTGGAACTCTCTCCAGGTAAACTCTCTCCAGGTATGTGTGGGTTATTTGTGTATAGATAGTTCTCAGCGTACAGTCTCGGTGTGGACTTTCCAAGTCCTCGGCTATACTTCTTTCCCATGTACTCCCGTGTTCATGGCACAAGTAAGCTCTTTCATTTAAAGACCCATGTCAGAAAACTCCTTTCCTATTTCCGGACGAACGAAAGACCACCTTGCACATAAAAGCCACACCCCGACAGCCTCCCACTTCCGCAGATCAATATAAAAATAATCCCCGAGAGACCAGAGCAGATGCTACGTCAAATATCATAACATTGAAGCCGTGAGAGGCCTGGATGTTTTAGGATAAGCAGGACTGGTGAAGGATTATTGATCCAAGGATCTGAAATTGCCTGACCCTTCCTTGAATCGAATCTGGTCACCTCTCACTATTCTAGTGGTGTGTGTCATAATAATAACAATAATAATAATAATAATAATAATAATAATAATAATAATAATAATAATAATAATAATAATAATAATAATAATATTATTATTACTATTATTGTCATTGTTATTAATAGTAAAGAACTGTTCAATAATTAAGCCTCTGTCATGTGTCAATGCGTTCGAAATTCGTAAAAAAAAATATGAAACAACAATCGTTTGAATCGATTTTCGTATCGTTATGAAATTAGTAACAAACGAATATCGAAATGAAATTCGTAACGCACGTCTTTTGTCAACACCTGAGATAGTTGAAAGTCGTCGCGGTAAGACGTAGACTTTACCAGCTCAGATGCGTCACTTAACAAATTACCTGTGACATCAGATTTGTTGAGTTTGAGCAGACCGTTTTCCCTGTTGCGTAATGTGTGTGAGCTGCGCCGCCCTCTAACCCACCACATCCCTACAACCACGCCCATGACAGCCACCACCACGCCCGCAACCACGCCCATCACCCACATTAGCGGCTGCGGTTCCGGCCTTGAAGGTAGACCTGTGTTGAAGAAAAACACTTGGAATACAGAGGTATACAGATGCAACGACACCTGGTTAATGCTGTAGATCAGCTCCAGAGTTATGATATAAGCAATTAATTCGTATATATTACAAATGCGGAATGTGTATTACAAATGCGGAATGTATATTACATCTGCGGAATGTATATCGCATAAACTGAATTAGCGACAGAAACAGGACATCTCATAAGAGTAAATTCACATACGGTAAATCCGCTTTGTGTACAAGCTTGTACGAACATGTTTCATGGTATGTAAATAACACACACACACACACACACCTATGAACATTCAAAACATGCATACCCACTTGCACAAATCCATACACTAGCAAGGCAGTCTGATCCATAGAAAAAAAACGGACGATTTTCATGTTTTTTTTTTATTTTTTATAAATTAATCAGAAAGGAGGCTAAGTTACCTCTAACCTAACCCAACATGAACTAGCAAAATTTAACTTAATCTAACCTAACTTAACATAAACTAGTGAAATTTAACTTTAACCTAACCTAATGTGGTCTAGTCTAACCTAAGGTGACCTAATCAAGGCTCTACAATGGGCGAAACGTTGTTCCTATAAAAGCTGGTTTTACAACGAGTGTCTTCTTCAATTTTGTCGAAATTTGTTGTCAGTAATAACCCACAAGGTGAGAAAAACCCAACTTGTGGTCAGTACTAACCCACAAGGTGACAGAAACCCAACTTGTGTTGAAACATAGATTGACTTTATTATAAAATAATAGGTACCTATACTCAAACGGAGAGATATAAACAGAAAAAAAAAATGTTTTGGGAGTAGAATAGAAGGTAAAGGATTCCGCTGTTTCACCGGAGCCAATATATCGCTCGGGAAAATCATGAATATTCGACAAGGAAAACTCACCTCCAGGCAGAATCCTCGAGGCTCTGTAAGGTATGATTACACATGAATTTATTTCGAACGTGTGTGTGTGTGTGTGAGGGTAGTCAGAATCCTCTTGTAGTCTCTATGTGGTGGGGAGAGAGACAGAGAGAGAGAGAGAGAGAGAGAGAGAGAGAGAGAGAGAGAGACAGACAGACAGACAGACAGAGACAGACAAAGACAGGGAGAGAGGGTTTAGATAGTTTGGTCATGTTGAGAGGAAGTTGTGACGAGGCTACACAAAAATATACCCACAAATAGGAAAAAAAAACTTGTGAAGACATTTCGATCCGACTTGGACCATTAACTAACCACAAAAATTGGACCGAAACGTCGTGGTAAGTTTCTCCTGTGCGCGAGTTATTTGTGTATTGTTCCAGTCACAGTCAGGAGCTATTCTCCCTTTCCATACACCAAACCATACAATTTCCCATTCACTGTATAATCCCTACGGGTTTAGCTTTTCCCTAAAAAATATTTCTAGTGACTAAAAATAATTAAGAACCATACACTCGTCAGTTTTGAGACTCGCTCGTAATGGGTTCAAATCCCACCCGTTCCGTGATTTATAATTATTTCTGCTGACGCTTTCGTGTCCATCTTCATGATTTAAATAATGAGATGCTGTGGCGATTGCTCTGATCTGTATCTGCCACGAATATGAGAGACGAATATGAGAGACGAATGTGAGAAACGAATCTCAGTGACGAATATGAGAGACGAATCTCAGTGACGTTTCACCGATAAATATGTTAATTAGACGTAGAATGTAGTTTACATTTCGTCCCTTTGGGTGTTTATCGCCCACCAGGGAACTGACCAAGTCTGTGGTGGGCGAAACGTCTTCTCAAGAAAATGCTATAAACCGCATTTTGTGAGAATGAAATCTTCAATTAACACTTAAAACATTCACACTAAACATCATACCATCACTCAGACAGGTCTTACAATATTTGTTCTACACGGCAGCTGACGTAGAGTTCGGGAAATCACCGCTGACACTCGCTAATCAACTCATTCAACTCCTCTAGTGATTCACAACAGCAACCTCTTACCAAATCAATTTTCTGAGGATAATTCATTTAGCCTTCCCTTCCACTCCCGTTTTATCCTGGGGACACACTTCTAACATTTCTTCCCCTGTATGGCTGTGTACTCACCTATTTCAACAAAGGGAAGTTGAGTCACAGCTCCTGGTCCCGTCTGTTAACCTACCTACGATCACTAGTTGCTTGCCTCACAGACTCCTCTCATACTCTCCTTTAAATCGTTTATTCCACCTAATTTTATTTGGTAGGCCTCTAAATACTAATTATTATGCTCATATTTGGAGGTAGATTGATCTGTGTATTTTGTTGCCCTTCTGGGATCCCAGAAGGGGGTCGAAATATTCAGATTAATCAATCTTCTGAGTGTCTGTCACCTTATGGGTTATTTTTAATAGTATAGAGTACTTACAAGTTGATGCATAAGAATAAGGAAGAGGGCAAGAAGGGGAATGTTGGGGTAAAATGAATTCCCTACTCGATCTCTGCTGGGAAGTGGAAATCTCCAGGAGCCGATCCTTTTATCCAGTTCCTAATTTCTTCCTCTTGGACCTCTGTTCTGTCTAGTTAAATCCAGCAGTATCTCTCCCTTTTCTCCTCAGGACCGAGCTCTCTCAGTACTCCGTCTCGTAAAATTCGAGATGCAAGAACAAGTTTCATCTAACGGCATTTATCCCTAGAGTTTTGGCTGATGCCCAAATCTTTTTCTATTAAACGTTTTCGTAAGATACTTCTGTATACATGTATATGTATATAAACAGAAGTATATTTCGCAAGATACTCATCTCTTGGTGTACATATACAGAACGATACACACCTCTAGTCGACTATACCCTTTCAGAGAGCCCAAGAGCAAGAGCCCTACCCCCTCGATGGTGGACTGGTGAGCACAAGCACTGTGTTCCCCTCTCCCCTTTAGGAAGGGGCAGCCATAAAACATAATAAGCGGGTAACAAGCGAATATCATAAAAGGGGTAACGAGATACCGAGCTTCAAATATTGCATGGCACTGTGACTGCCCACTGCCCGCTGATGTGTCTGACTAACTTGTGCCAGACCTGGTAACACTGCCGGATACAATGTCCTACAACCAGCCCCCGAGCCCTTAACACCACAGAGATTGTTACTCTACCGCTACACCAGGAAAAATATGAATATAGTTGTCTTTTTTTTTTTTAATTGCATATGACTTTTGTTGACGCGGGGGAAGAGATGTGGGAAAGTATTTTAATAATGATTTTGCGTGCTAAGTCAGAATTTGTGATTCTCAAACGTCGCCCAAAAAAATAACAAAAGGGAGATGAACTGAGTTATAAAGGCATATCAAATATTAAATTTCATTTGCCGGTCTTAATCCATATTCACAATTACTTATATTTCCACCCTTAAGAAAGAATAGCGAAATTCCAGGCGCTTTCGTGACTTTTCACATTATCAAGGCGCTTGTAATTTCGCTATTCTTTCACAGTGCTTGTTCTGCATATATATATATATATATATATATATATATATATATATATATATATATATATATATATATATATATATATTATATATATATATATATATAAAGATTGCATTATTCCTTCCCTTTCTTCTCTATCTAAGGTTTTCGGTCATTCCTTTCTCTTGCTATCACATTACCTATTCTGCGCCCTCTCGTTAACTTGATTGACTATCCCCTTCTCTATCCTATATATCCTCTACCCCTTCATTTTCTCACCCTATCTGCCTCCTCTACCAGCTGCTCCAGTCTTAAGATATTTATTTCTCTCGTTTAAACTCTATTAAGTGAGCCGCTGTATATAATTCGACACACACACAAACACTCGAAACACCAACAGTTGCAGACTTACTCCTGTGCATCTCCAGTTCCCTGAGTGTTTGGAGGTGAAGACGGTGTGGTTGTGACTTGCCACGGCCATTGTAGGCGGTGACCGTCACCAGGTACCGTCGGTCCTGGTGCAGGGAACGTACGCTGAACGACGCCGATTCCGACGTCTTGTTGAAGATCAATTCTCCAGAGGACGCCAGCCGTATCTGAGGCAGTGAGACGTACAGTGTGTGTGTGTGTGTGTGTGTGTGTGTGTTGAACTACTTCAGTCATATGGAACTATAAAATCTGGTTCAAAACCTCCCGATTAGGTAATTACACATGTACACCTCATTCATTCAACCCATTCTCGAGTAAGCAGCGCCAGTGTTGAACCCTCCCCTTGTAAAACAGCGAAAAGATTGAAAAAATACAAAGGAATACAGCAAAAAAATGTTACTTGCGTTAAGGAAAATGAGCATATATAGGAATATTAGGAAGTATTCCTTGTCTCTGGAAGAGAATATTACCACATTAATAAGAATATTTCAAGGAATATAAAGGATAGACAAGAATAGAAAGTAAAAAAATAAAAATAAATTATAGACGAACACCAGAACCCCAAACAAGCCACAGTGATATCAACATATACATCTTCAAGGACCGGGAGCTAGAACTAACTTGTAAATTCAGATAACTATAAATAAATATGACTCACGAAGTCTTCATAACACGATTACAAACAAACAAGGGTACGGGTGGGGCTGGAACTCGCGCGCCGTGAGTTCGAGCCTAACCCGTACCCTGGTTTGTTAAGAGATAATTATAGATAATTAACTAATAGACAATTACAAACAGGTTGTTCCACACACTTGGTGTATGGTAAAAAAAGGTCGTCCAACAACTTTACTGAATAGGGTCAAAAGGTCAGAGAGGAAGGGATACCCAGGGGTTAAGGAGGGATGTACAATTGTTAGGGAGGGTGGGATACCCAAGGGTATGGGGTGGATATTAAAGGGTCAGGGAGAAAGGGATTCCCGCAAAAAAATCAGGGAGGAATGTATACCCAAGGATAAGGGAGGGATTCCCAAGGGTCAGGGAGGGAGGGATTTTTAAAGGTCAGGGAGTGAGGGATTCCAAAGACTCGGGAAGACATGGATTCCCAAGGGTGAGGGAGGGATATCCGAGGGTCAGGGAGGGAGGGATTTCTAAAGGTAAGGGAGTGAGGGATACCATAGAATCAGGGAGGGAAGAATTCCCAAGGGTGAGGAAGGGATTTCCAAGGGTCAGGGTGGTAAGGGTTTCCAATTCTAATGAAATTTAGGATCGACAGATCCGCCACCGCCAGAGGCTTCCCCTCACTGGTATTAGTATCCAGAAACCGATATCGAAGTGAAGAGGATATGGGGAATTTTAGAGAGGAAGGGGAACAGTAGAGAGGAAGGGGAACAGTAGAGAGGAAGGGGAACAGTAGAGAGGAAGGGGAACAGTAGAGAGGAAGGGGAACAGTAGAGAGGAAGGGGAACAGTAGAGAGGAAGGGGAACAGTAGAGAGGAAGGGGAACAGTAGAGAGGAAGAGGAACAGTAGAGAGGAAGAGGAACGGTAGAGAGGGAGAAGGAAATGTATCCAGGAAAAGGAAACGGTGGAGAAGAGAGGAACGATAGGAAGATGAACGGTATAGAATCAGAGGAAAGAGGGAGTAAGAGCGAGTTAAGAGAATGCGTTTGTTTGCTCCTTTGAGTTGTAGTTGTTGATGTAGTTGTTGATGTAGTTGCCTTTAGGTTGTATTTGTGTCAGTGTCTGAGGTGTTTGTGGCACTTGGGATCGCTTGCGTGTGTGGCTGTTATCGTGCAAGGAATAGTTAATTGCTTGTTTGAAGTATTGTAGTTGACAATGGGTTATCTCTCTCTCTCTCTCTCTCTCTCTCTCTCTCTCTCTCTCTCTCTCTCTCTCTCTCTCTCTCTCTCTCTCTCTCTCTCTCTCTCTCTAAGCTAGAAAACTTAGCTATTATTATTATTGTCTTCAGTATTATTATTATTATTATTATTATTATTATTATTATTATTATTATTATTATTATTATTATTATTATTATTAAATCAGCAGGTGTTGCAACATATCACTTTGTCTCGTGTTTTATTGTAGATATTTTTGTAGGCTCGAACAGCGGTTCTAACTGCCATGGAACAAGTGTAACTGTTACCAAAAGTAACAGTTACCAAAAGTAATTAAGGTAGCTTCCTGAATGGTGGTAATTTGTTCTCTTTGTATCGTGAAATTTAATGTAATCTCGCATCGTTTTGTTACATTTATATTCGTGTAAAACTTCATTTATGTATGGTTAATAGGGTTTCAAGCCTGTCGACTACACGAGGGTCGGTGCATGTCACCTGTACACCACCAATCACTACACGAGGGTCATTAAGACTACATGTCACCTGTACACCACCAGTCACTACACGAGGGTCATTAAGACTACATGTCACCTGTACACCGCCAGTCACTACACTAGGGTCATTAAGACTACATGTCACCTGTACACCACCAGTCACTACACTAGGGTCATTAAGACTACATGTCACCTGTACACCACCAGTCACTACACTAGGGTCATTAAGACTACATGTCACCTGTACACCACCAGTCACTACACTAGGGTCATTAAGACTACATGTCACCTGTACACCACCAGTCACTACACTAGGGTCATTAAGACTACATGTCACCTGTACACCACCAGTCACTACACGAGGGTCATTAAGACTACATGTCACCTGTACACCACCAGTCACTACACTAGGGTCATTAAGACTACATGTCACCTGTACACCACCAGTCACTACACGAGGGTCATTAAGACTACATGTCACCTGTACACCACCAGTCACTACACTAGGGTCATTAAGACTACATGTCACCTGTACACCACCAGTCACTACACTAGGGTCATTAAGACTACATGTCACCTGTACACCACCAGTCACTACACTAGGGTCATTAAGACTACATGTCACCTGTACACCGCCAGTCACTACACTAGAGTCATTAAGACTACATGTCACCTGTACACCACCAGTCACTACACGAGGGTCATTAAGACTACATGTCACCTGTACACCACCAGTCACTACACTAGGGTCATTAAGACTACATGTCACCTGTACACCACCAGTCACTACACTAGGGTCATTAAGACTACATGTCACCTGTACGCCACCAGTCACTACACGAGGGTCATTAAGACTACATGTCACCTGTACACCACCAGTCACTACACTAGGGTCATTAAGACTACATGTCACCTGTACACCACCAGTCACTACACGATGACCATTAAGACTACATGTCACCTGTACACCACCAGTCACTACACGAGGGTCATTAAGACTACATGTCACCTGTACACCACCAGTCACTACACGATGACCATTAAGACTACATGTCACCTGTACACCACCAGTCACTACACGAGGGTCATTAAGACTACATGTCACCTGTACACCACCAGTCACTACACGAGGGTCATTAAGACTACATGTCACCTGTACACCACCAGTCACTACACGAGGACCATTAAGACTACATGTCACCTGTACACCACCAGTCACTACACTAGGGTCATTAAGACTACATGTCACCTGTACACCACCAGTCACTACACGATGACCATTAAGACTACATGTCACCTGTACACCACCAGTCACTACACGATGACCATTAAGACTACATGTCACCTGTACACCGCCATTCTGGAAAGCACTAATACCCAAAATAAACAGACAGACAGATTAAGACATACCTGGTGTAGGTAGCGTGGGGTAAGTCCTCCTGTGAACCCAGGTATACAGATGACCTCTGCAGCGTGGGAGGTCACGTTATACACCGTGCAGTTTGTGACCTTTTCCGGGGGCCCTGCCAGAGAAAGGGTAGATGGTAGGGGAGGTGTCAGGGGAAAATAAACGGGAAGTAAAGTGTGGAATAGAGAACAACAGAGAAGAAATGACAGTAATATCTCTTATTATTTAATTTCATTCTCATCCAAGTTCAGTTAAAAAGAGGATAAACATTGCAAAACAGGCATTTACTGGGGCAACGTTTCGCTCTGTATGTTAATAAGACCTTATGCCGTTTATGGTATTTTGCTGAGAAGACGTTTCGCCCATCAGGGTCTTCATTTCTCCTGAAGTAATAAAGCCATTCGCCATCTGCTCCAAGTAAGCGAAACGTCGCAAAAATGCCACAAACCGCATTATGTGTCTTATTAACGCATTTTTCTGTGTAGAATACCATTAATATACGTTTCGCTCTGTATACAGCTTGTACACAGTTTGTTCTTCAAAATACAAATAACCAGCACATAGAAGAGAGTAGCTTATGACGATGTTTCGGTCCGGACCGAAACATCGATATTTGTCTTTTGTTCCAGTCACGGTGTTGTGCCTTGTTCTTTTTTTTTTTTTTTTTTTAATTTTGCGTCAATATTTTGTACAGCTTTGTAATTTGGATTCATTTTCCATTAATTCAAAATTAAGTCTGAGGGGATATTTAGTATATTTAATTTCAAATTTTGGGTAAATGGCCAGGCCAAAATGTATATTTGAAACTTATCAAAATTCTCTGTGAAACACGAACAAAAATTTCAACCCCCAAATCAACGTACATTACAGATGACTTCAGAAACGTTTACCTGGTGTTTACCTGAAGTTTACCTGGAGAGGGTTTCTGGGGTCCACGCCCCCGCGGCCCGGTCTGAGACCAGGCCTCATGGTGGATCAGGGTCTGATCAACCAGGTTGTTTACTGCCGGCCGCACGCAAACTGACGTACGAACCACAGCCCGGTTGGTCAGATACTGACTTTAGGTGCCTGTCCAGTGCCTGTCCAGTGCCTTCTTGAAGACAGCCAGGGGTCTATTGGTAATCGTACATGATGTCTTACAATAAAAAAAATTCTCCCGGGGATATTAAAAAAATTATCAAATGAACAAAACATTCGACCATACAAAAGGAGGATATTAAAATGGAACAGTTAGGTGTATTTCGAAACGTTTCGCCCACACAGTAGGCTTCTTCATGAGAGCATAGAAAAGTCTGTAGAAGGTGAAGAGATATAGGAGGAGGAGGAGGATAGTTCTTGAAATGGTCGAAAAAAGAATCACAAATACCAAAATAAACAAAAGAAAATCCGTAGAAATGGGACACAAATCCGTTCATGAAACTGGGTAAATATATATATATATATATATATATATATATATATATATATATATATATATATATATATATATATATATATATATATATATATATATATATATATATATATATATATATATATATATATATATATATATATATATATATATATATATATATATATGTGTGTGTGTGTGTGTGTGTGTAGAACATTTTAAGTTATTGCTGAAACATCAAATAACTTGACGTGTAATCTCCAGAACGAAGGTTACATTAATAATAATAATAATACCTTTGAAGAGTTTCGAGAGTTTAACTACTCTCGGAGCCCGGCCATGGGCCAGGCTCGTCTGGTGCTTGACTGGGTATAATAATAATAAAAAATAATAATTAAAATGTGTCTCCAAATAATAGATTTGATAAAGACAAAATTAATGAACAACGCTTAAAGAGACTGAGAATAAAGCGATTAAACTAACCCTGGATTTTTCAGACAAAATTCATTAGTTTTTGAAACATTTGAAAGAAATCTATCAGCATTATATTTTGTATGTCCATATATCATTCAATTTTTTTTTAACAATTACTAAATTTTTATATGAACGTGTCACTGTTGGTATCGGCTTCAGCTTACAAACTAAAAGACCGGGGTTCGATCCTCGGACGAGTTGAAGCTTTTGGTGTGGGTGGCATCCTGGGGAGGATTAAAGAACCCAAGTGAAAACAAGCCAGGTAATTTGATGTGTCTGGTTTTATTGGGTAATGCTGGGTTTCTAAAACTACCGGGTATTAAGCCAAATTCTTCTTCTTCTTCTTCTTCTTCTTCTTCTTCTTCTTCTTCTTCTTCTTCTTCCTCTTCTTTTTCTTCTTCTTCTTCTTCTTCTTCTTCTTCTTCTTCTTCTTCTTCTTCTTCTTCTTCTTCTTCTTCTTCTTCTTCTTCTTCTTCTTCTTCTTCATCATCATATCATCATCATCATCATCATCATCATCATCATCATCATCATCATCATCATCATCATCATCATCATCATCATCATCATCATCATCATCATCATCATCGCCGCCGTAGTATCCAATTTTGCCTTAAGATAATACAAAACAAAATATATCAGAATGTAAAATTAGCAGCTAAGCAAATTTATTAAACATTATTGTTTCAATTGCTTCTCTAATTCACAATAATAATCATAAATTTGTGTCCTCAAGTTGGCCACGATTGTTGCATGACCCAATTTCAACATTTCATAGGGCCAGCAGACCCCTTAATTACACACACACATACACTTTTATATATATATATATATATATATATATATATATATATATATATATATATATATATATATATATATTTATATAATCATTTTAGAATATAAAGCTAGAATCTGGAGTTTTCTGATATTTTTAAATCTCTACTGTGCCCTTCCAATATTTGGGTTTTGCAATATTCGCAACGTGAACACTGAACCAGTCAGCCACGAACAGCACAGTCATGTTTTTGTTTATTTACAACACTGTGTGACACACACACATACACACACACACACACGAGCTGAGACTCGACCCCTGAAACCACAAATATATGAGTACACACAGTGACTGTGAGTAGGAAAAGGAGAGAAGAAGCAGAATAGAACAAGGAGGAGAATAGAACAACGAAGAGGAAGTGGATAAAGAACAATATAACTTTGGAAATTACTAAGCTAGTGAGTCAGTTGGTTGCCTGGGCAACAGCTCCTGAAGATCCGCCACAGGAGACAGTTTTCCAGCTTGACGACCAAACCACCAACAGCACCTACCTGCCGTGACTAAGG
Organism: Cherax destructor; assembly: GCA_009830355.1. Taxonomy (NCBI): domain Eukaryota; kingdom Metazoa; phylum Arthropoda; class Malacostraca; order Decapoda; family Parastacidae; genus Cherax; species Cherax destructor. The sequence continues at coordinate 237,297 of WNWK01000095.1, read as the reverse complement.
TGAAAGTGCAAGGCTCTCTCTGTGTGCCCAGGTAGTTAGTAGCGTAGCAGGAGAGTACACCGTAGTCTCTGATGGACGATGGTTTGTACCGTAATATACTGGTCAGGCCATTGGCGTTGTGCCTGTGGAGTAGAGAGAAAAAGATTGAGAGAAATCAAATGTGTGTGTGCCTGTCTGTCTGTTTGTCTGTCTGTCTGTCTGTCAGTGAATAAGTGAATCCCTCAGCATCTGGAAATTAAAATCTCTTAAATATCAGTATTGTACAATTCCCCCTGAAGCTTCACACCTGCCACCATCTCTCCTCCCCCACCATGAGAGTGAACACTGAATATCACCCACTTCTCATATCCAGCTTTAATTCTAAACAGTTCTCTACACTATACTCCTTTTCCATTTAACAATTTGTCAACAAACATTCAACTACTCCTCTTTTCACTTTCACATACTCAGATACACCCAACTTCCTTCATTTTGTTCATATTCAGTTTCTCTAATCATCTTCAGCTTTCTTTTAAGTTATCCATCCTCCCTCTATTCATTATATGAATATTCAGACGAATGAAAGCATGAGTATATCAGTAACTCATAAGATCGAAAACTAAGGAATGAACCAGTTGTGGTTCGAATCCATGACAAGCAAATCCTAAAACTCACAAACCAGGGGTTCGAATCGCACCCATTCCTTGAGAATTTAAAAAAAAAATGACAACTGCAGCAGGCCTACTGGCCTCTGCTAAACAAGTCCTTTTTAAATCCGACGCTTTTCACGTAATATTCGTAACATTCGTATCATATCTAGGTAATCTGTCATGACTTACGAAATCGTAATGATACGATTAGAAACAAACCACGAACGTGAGAGGATTGAATCCCCCTTCCATAGGTTTAAACCCCACCCGTTCCGTGATTTATATCTAGGTACTTGAAAAAGGTTTAAAATTACCCTTTATTCCTTTGCAAAAAGGGTAAAGAGACCCCCCTTTAAATTTACATGTAATAAAGGGGGGGGGGGAATGCGATAATATCCGGTGTACTAAGTCGTCACATTAGAGTTGAAACCTATATTGTTAAAAAATGTAGAATCAAAGGATTTGGTTATATACATGACAAAGGAATTCTAATCCTATGAGAAGAGCTAGTGTGAGGTGTGTGTGTGTGTGTGTGTGTGTGTGTACTCACCTATTTGTACTCACCTATTTGTGGTTGCAGGGGTCGAGTCATAGCTCCTGGCCCCGCCTCTTCACTGATTGCTACTAGGTCCTCTCTCTCCCTGCTCCATGAGCTTTATCAAACCTAGTCTTAAAACTATGTATGGTTCCTGCCTCCACTATGTCGCTTTCTAAGCTATTCCACTTCCTGACAACTCTATGACTGAAGAAATACTTCCTAACATCCCTTTGACTCATAGGAGTCTTCAACTTCCAATTATGACCCCTTGTTTCTGTGTCCCCTCTCTGGAACATCTTGTCTCTGTCCACCTTATCTATTCCTCGCAGTATTTTATATGTCGTTATCATGTCTCCCCTAACCCTCCTGTCCTCTAGTGTCGTCAGGCCGATTTCCCTTAACCTTTCTTCGTAGGACAATCCCCTTAGCTCTGGGACTAGTCTTGTTGCAAATCTTTGCACTTTCTCTAATTTCTTGACGTGCTTGACCAGGTGTGGGTTCCAAACCGGTGCTGCATACTCCAGTATGGGCCTGACGTATATGGTATACAGAGTCTTGAATGATTCCTTAGTGAGGTATTGGAACGCTATTCTTAGGTTTGCCAGCCGCCCGTATGCTGCAGCAGTTATCTGATTGATGTGTGCCTCAGGAGATGTGCTCGGTATTATACTCACCCCAAGATCTTTTTCTTTGAGTGAGGCTTGCAGTCTTTGGCCACCTAGTGGGAGTGTGTGTGTGTGTGTGTGTGTGTGTGTGTGTGTTTGTGTGTACTCACCTAATTGTGGTTGCAGGGGTCGAGACTCACCTGCAGTGTGTATGTGTGTGTACTCACCTAGTTGTACTCACCTAGTTGTGGTTGCAGGGGTCGAGTCATAGCTCCTGGCCCCGCCTCTTCGCTGGCCGCTACTGGGTCACTCTCCCTTTGCCATGAGCCTTATCATACCTCTTCTTGAAGCTATGAATGGATCCTGCCTCCACTACATCACTTCCCAAGCTATTCCACTTCCTGACCACTCTGTGACTGAAGAAATACTTCCTAACACACACACGCGTGTGCGTGTGTGTGTGTGTGTGTGTGTGGGAGTGAGTGGGTGGGAGGTTATGTATGTTGGAAAGTGGGAGGGTGCTTGTTGGAGAGTGGGTGTGAGGTGAGTGGAGGTGAGTGGGTGGAGGGATGAGTGAGTGTGGAGGTGAGTGGGTGTGGAGGTGAGTGGGTGTGGAGGTGAGTGGGTGTGGAGGTGAGTGGGTGTGAGGTGAGTGGGTGTGGAGGTGAGTGGGTGTGAGGTGAGTGGGTGTGGAGGTGAGTGGATGTGGAGGTGAGTGGGTGGGAGGTGAGTGGATGTGGAGGTGAGTGGGTGTGGAGGTGAGTGGGTGTGAGGTGAGTGGGTGTGAGGTGAGTTGGTGTGAGGTGAGTGGGTGTGGAGGTGAGTGGGTGTGAGGTGAGTGGGTGTGGAGGTGAGTGGATGTGAAGGTGAGTGGGTGGGAGGTGAGTGGGTGTGAGGTGAGTGGGTGTGAGGTGAGTGGGTGGGAGGTGAGTGCCAGTCATATCATTCATGAGTGGGCCTGGCACAAAAGATATTAAAATCAACATTAGAATTTAAATAGCCTTATTTTAATTAGTTCCCGAAGTCGTACATTTCACATGTCGTAATTCCATTGTCAAAAAGTGAGAGGAGAATGTTTATATGAGAGGATGATTGTTCACGTACTCTCTCTCTCTCTCTCTCTCTCTCTCTCTCTCTCTCTCTCTCTCTCTCTCTCTCTCTCTCTCTCTCTCTCTCTCTCTCTCATTCTTCTCTACTCTCTCTCTCTCTCTCTCTCTCTCTCTCTCTCTCTCTCTCTCTCTCTCTCTCTCTCTCTCTCTCTCTCTCTCTCTCTCTCTCTTCTTCTCATATATATATATATATATATATATATATATATATATATATATATATATATATATATATATATATATATGTCTTGCCGAATAGGTAAAACTTGCAGTTTTGGCTTAAATAGCAACGCTCTTCTTGCCGAATAAGGCAAGCGAAAATTTGTGAATGCAATAATTTCGCAAAAAATAATTCTGAACCTAACGAAAAAAAATATATTTCATTGTGTTTATTATTAAATTATTGTAAACTTATCTAAAATATATTTAGTTGGATTATGCTAAATTAAATTGCACTTGTTATAATAAGGTTAGGTAAGTTTTCTAATTTTTTTTTGGTACGAAATTATAAATTTTAAACGTATAAGAGAAATTTTTAGAAAGGATTTAATTTTAAATGAGTTCTTGCTAATTGACCAATTTTACCTATTCGGCACAACATATATATTTCTCATTCTCTTGCTCCTACTTTCTTCGTGTTTATAACTGTGTTCTAGACACTCAGATGCCACATTCTTCCTCTCCTCTTCCTCCCTTTCAGTCCCGTCTCTTCTCCTCCTCCTCCATCCACTGTACAACCTCCTTAGAATTAATAGGTGACATACGATACGAAGAATTAAGATACGCATTTTCCTTAAGGTCCAGCTATGCATGTATTGCTAATGTGAAACTCGTCTTAATGGCTTGAACGTTGCAGACGCTAATTTGAGAGAAAATCAATAACCTAAGAAACTTTTAATTACCTTAATGATTCTGACCTTTGTACTCTGTCTTAAACATGTTATCATGTTGTCTCAAGACGTATTATCTCAGACATGTTATCGTTGACATGTTATTATGCTAATAGCTTCAGGCTCGGTGGTTAATGGGGTTTAAAACCCATTTACTAAACAAGGGTCATTAAGGCTTCATGTCACCTGTTCACCATCAGTCAAGAATATTTTGATACCTAAAAATGGGTTTAAAGGGATCCTTGTATCGTGTTTTTTTTTGGTATTTTTTTAAAATTTTCGGCGTATATACACTGAGAGATATACATCTCTCAGTGTATATATATTCTCCGGTGAAACTTTAGACATATTATTATGCTGATACCTCAGACATGCTATTATGCTGATACCTCAGACATGCTATTATGCTAATGCCCTGTAAAACATCATAAGAAAAAGAGAATTAAAAATAAAGTCAAGAAGCAGTAATGCCCGCGAGAGAGGTTATGCCTATCTCTCTCTCTCTCTCTCTCTCTCTCTCTCTCTCTCTCTCTCTCTCTCTCTCTCTCTCTCTCTCTCTCTCTCTCTCTCTCTCTCTCTCTCTCTCTCTCTGCAAACTTCAGCAGCAAGCCCCGAAAACTTCAATCTTAAACCTAAATTAAAACTAAACACCGTAGCAAACCAAAACTGAGGCTGGAAGCCCTGCCAATGAAATCTGAGTTTCCTCCTCAAGAAATCATCCTCGTTCAATTAGGTGGTGTAATTTCTCACCATCTTTTTCTGTGTGTGTGTGTATATATATATAATATATATATATATATACAGGTACACAGGCTGTGTACTTACTTTTCTAGATTCCATAATCATCTAAGCTTGAAAACACCCATTGTTTATAACTAGAGATGAGTAAATACAGCGTGTCATTCCTAGTTATACATTTGTCTAAGTGAGATCTGAGCTTCTAAACTGCCATGATAACATTATCAGTGACGTGGCTCCGATTTACTGTGCTGAAATTAAATCGAACTTCAGGCAGAATTATGATCG
>WNWK01000095.1:177500-227500 GCA_009830355.1 Cherax destructor | reverse complement strand
GCATCCAGTTTTCGCTAGACGTTATTCCAAGGCAGCCAGCTTTCAGGCAGGAATTCTAGCATATATATATATATATATATATATATATATATATATATATATATATATATATATATATATATATTAATATAATATATAATATATAAAGATCAATAATATGATATAAATAAAGATCAACGTATATCGATACAGCATTATCGATAGATTCACATTGATCAAGTTGATGTAGTCACGATAATCGCTTGAAATTCTTTATTTTTTCATAGTGGTTATCTTCATATATATATATATATATATATATATATATATATATATATATATATATATATATATATATATATATATATATATATATATATCTTTACAATTCTAAATATATAAATGTAAATAGATGTAAAATCGAAGAAAATCACTTAGCTTGAAGGACTTACAAGCAACATTTAAGGTAAAAATTTCCTCTATGGTGGCCAGAGGAAGACTTGGGTTTTCCGCCCGACAGAGAAGCTGGCGGCCGTGATGGTGTTTTGTGGGTAGTATGCTTAACACGCTCACTGTCTCCTTATCCTGCCTTGTCACCTGTAATTATCGTGGTCTGCTTAATTTTTCCTGTGTGCGAGGGCTAAGAGAGAGATGTTGGCCTCTACCTGAAATCTGTATTGATAACTATTATTAATTGGAATGCAGCAGCAAGAAGGTGATCAATAGGGATAGTGTGGGCAACACTTGGGTATTTCTTCAGTAGAATACAGGCAAAAATAAAACCGGAGACTGTAGTAGTAGTTCTGAAATGGCCACTTCAAAAGTATCTCATCTACTGTCTCTATTATCGCCATTCCACTGAAGAAGACTTTACCGACAACGTTTCACCTGCGCCTTATTACGTGGGCGAAACCCCTCATCATAGATTCTTGGTAGCTTCCCATGTGTGTTCTGTGACACGTGGGATCAGAGTTTCATGAAATGCATTTAATTTCAGGATGGTTCGAAAAAAATATATTCTAAAATGGGCTGAAATGACCCTAACGTATCCTTTCACACTGAGTTGTGAGTTGAGGATAATCCCACTTCTAAACAAATTCTTATACAAATCCTTTAAATTCCTACAAATCCTATATGGTATTAAGTCCTATAAATTCTTTTAAAGTCCTTAAGAAACTATAAATTCTATAGCACTTCAAAATCCTTTTAAAGTCTTAAAATGTATATAAGTCCTATTAAATTGTATATAATCTTAATTGTATGAAATCCTAAAATGCCTGTAAAATTCTATGAAATCCTTCAAAATGTTATAAAATGCTATAAAATCTTATATCTTACAAAAGCCTGTAAAATCTTATAAAATCGTATAGAATCCTAAAACATTCTACCAAAAAAATCGTATAGCATCCATTAAAATTCTTTAATTTGCTCAAGACTGAGTAGTGAAAAATTTCACCTGAGACCCATATCTTTATTATGCACCCCACACCCATCCAATGGGTGGTAGTCAACAGATTACAGTGGTACATAACGGGTCCTGGGACTGTACCTCAACATTACAGAGGTACATAACGGGTCCAGGGACTGGGCCACAAAGTTACAGTGATAAGGAGTTGTTTACATGTCTATATCAGTCACAATCGTAATGAATTATTTAGGAAGACAGTGGAAGGCAGTGTTTGCTACTGTGATGTTGTGAACGACTGAAAACGAGTGAATGTCCTCCTAATTCACTATTGTGGTTAAGAGACCTGATAAGGTCGACCAGATGGAAAAAGTATATGGTGAAATCGGTGGCGGAATACCTGTAGGACAATAGTGAGAAATAAGAGTTCCAGAAGAGTGACTGAGAGCTGTTATGCACGGGTAAGAGCGCAGCCATGGAGGACGAGCAAGAGCTCCACACAAAAGTAAGAAAGCCTTCTTCTTACAGGTAAAAGATAGCCAGAAAATACGACACAAAACACGAAATTTGCGTTTCCATGACAGACATCTTAGCCTAGCAGTGAAAATCCCGTCACTGGGTTTCGATCCGGCCAATAAAAATAATACGTTTCCCAATAAAACGAAAAGCTGAAAGGAATAAGAGAGCCTGAGCTGGCGCACAGTTAAGATAGGAAACGGAAGATCGCTTTCAGGAAGGGTCATTGAGACTGGCTTGCAAATGGAGCACTCAGAAGCCTGTCAAAAATATCTCCACAGTGTCTCGCAGACGATAACAAGTCTGTAGCCCTAAGTTTGAAGAGAGGGAGATTGTTCACATTTCTGTCATATGATTATTATTAGAAGTAGTAGCAGTAGTAGTAGTAGTAGTAGTCGTAGTAGTCGTAGTAGTAGTAGTGAAGAAAAAAATTAAATGATTAAAAACTTGTTGTGGCCATTAAAATTTGACAATAAAGAAATTCTAGCGCCTGGATTGCAAAGCCTCAATAACCTCCCCTCTTAACTGAGTTTCAAAATTTCATCTCATTTTAATTAATGATAAATGAATACTGTAATTATATAAATAAAAATTATATCACATGAATTATACTGACCAATGTCACTGTTAAGGAATGTTCTAAATTATCGGAACTTCGTGAAATTGTTAGGATAATTCTATATTTTCAGAAGAACAGGTCAATTATTAGAACAAATTATCAGAACACTTAAAATTATCAACAAACACGCAAATTAATAACTGCTAAGAATACTTTTTATACTTCAATTATCTCCACGGTTCTTGTAAGAACATATCAATAGGTACAAATGTGTTAATGCCTGTGAAAAGTGCTAAAATACACACACACACACACACACAGGGATAAATAACAGGATGTATAACTACAGACGTTTTGAAAACACAAGCCCAGGGACAAGAAAATAGAACATAAACGGCCCAGCGGTATAGAAGAAACGTCCACGTAAATGAGAAGAAATGCAAGTATGCACAATCCTGTATTTTGACTGTTCCGCTACTAAGCAGAGCTTTATAATGCACTATAGAGGCTATTGTGTATATTTTTGCCTCTCTAAATAAACAAATACATCAATCATATAATAATAATAATCATAATCTTTATTTCTACAGGTACACGATACAACGTGTACAGACCATAGCTGAAACCAGTGACATATTATATAAAAAGCCCTTGATTAATGCACAGCATTACGGGCAACTTACGTTAACTTTGTTCCCAGGATGCGACCCAACACCAGTTGACTAACACCCAGGTACCTACTTACTGCTAGGTGAACAGGGACAGCAGGTGTAGGGCGATAGCAAAATGGACGAGACAGTAGCGAAGGCAGATCTAATTTAGTGTAAAAAATGAGCGCTGCCTCAGGGTAACAGGAATTAGTAATAACAATCAGTGTTTTTCAAGTCTCGACCACCATGCTAGCACACATTGGCGAGTACACACGTAATTCTTGGTAAATGAAGAAATCTCCTCTCCATCTGCTTTCATTCTTCTCCTTCTATTCCTCCTTCATCCACAGACGTCTCAACTTCAACCTGATGCGGCCACCAATTTACCCCGAAATTGGTGGGAAGAAATATGAGCTGTAATTGTAGATGATGAAACCATAAATTGATAGTGTGTCTTGTTCTCTCTCTCTCTCTCTCTCTCTCTCTCTCTCTCTCTCTCTCTCTCTCTCTCTCTCTCTCAGATGCCTCTGGAGGTGATGTGTTGGGGATGTGTTGATGACACTGTCGTACGTTGCTATTGTTGTGGTCATATTTTTTTATTATCGTTGGTGAATTGGTGGTTATGTTATGTTGATGAATTGGTGGTGATGTTATGTTGATGCTTTGTGGATGAATTGATGAAGTTGCCTATTATGAACTGCCTCGTTGAGTTTGTGGTGACCCCCACCCCCCATTAAAATCTATATAACAATGTACTTTTTACTCTAAATTGGAGTTTATTTAACTAACAAAAATCCTATTTTAAATGGAAAGAAATTAGATCCCCTAAACATTTCTTGATAAACCTCAAAAAAACTTTCAATCACTGAATTGTGGAGTTTTATTTACTACTGACGTCCTGAGTGGCGTCCGCTTTCAAGGTCTCGTTGTTCAGTTATTTTTTCTATTTGTTTACCAATCTTATAGAGATATTCTATGATATCTCTGAATCTCATGTGAGTGTGTAATTTCCAACTATCTCTGGGATAGAACCTATTCTTGTCTGACCTATCTATGCTTTGTAGTATTTTGTATGCCGTGAATATATCCCCTCAAATTCTTTCTTTTTCGTGTAATGGAAAGTCTTGCTTCTTCATTTTTCTTCTTAGATATTCCCCTTAACTCAAGCACCTGTGTGAAAGTATTCCTTTAATATTTTCGAGTTATACTTTGGTCAGATGATGGCTTCACACTGGTGCTGCATACTCAATATCAGGCATCAAGTATATGTTCTATGGTTTTTTTTTTTCAATTCAATACAGATATTATATACAGGGTGTTGTGTCTTATTAATTTGATATATCCGGTTTAAAGTATTTGTTAAAGATCAATGAAAGAATCGAAGAGAGAATATCTGCGCCTTATCTTAATATTCTCAGTAATATTCCATCTGGCCCTGATGCCTTTGATGTGTCAAGCTCCATTACGAACCCCTCACTTCCTCATTAGTCATTTCAATGATTGATAGTTCCACTTAGTTTATCGTCCCTTTCATCGACGGTTCTGGCCCCTTGCTCGTTTCGTAAAAACAAACTGATGAGATCAGTGCGCACTTTCCTGTTAGTTTAAGTGTCCCGTATTCCTTTAAAGTGTCATTTGATATGTCACTTTTCTTGAGATTCGGCGGTGAAGCCGCGTTGGTTACGTCTTTCACTTGGTTGCTATGTTCAATTGATTTTTATGTTTCCTTCACATACGTATATAATTTTCTGTGGTTGTTTTACCAGCCTTTCTCTTCTCTGGCAATAGATTTCTTCTTTATTTTTTAATGATATGTTGATCCTGGTTTTCTAGCGTTACATTGAGAGTTAAATCATTGGTTGCCTTACAAGAATCGAACTTGAGGTTTCTTAAGACTCATAGATTCTTGCCTTACAAGAATCTATGTAAGGGGTTTCCGAAGTAGTTGTCTATTCTAATTATAGACTTCAGATATGCAGCCTCTATTATGTTATTTATTCGCCTCTGGCGATAGGTTTGGTGTAATGTTCACTCCCAATTCCTTATCTTTTCATGAGTTTTTTATATGATGATGATGAGTTGATGTTTTAGTAATGTGTTAGTTATGAAAATATTGGTGAATTGGTATAATAAGAGTACAGTGTACTGGTCCAGTAAATACACTGTGTTCCTAATTCATAAGTTTGTAGAGGTGTGCTTTATATAATGACTAAAACACAATGTAACACATAGGAGTTTTAATCTTGCAAACTGTCCCTCACGTATTTCTAGTAATGTTTAATTGCATGAGAGTTAATTTACAAGAAACCAATAGAGAGTCAGTAATAGAAAAAAAAAGAGACCAATAACCAAGTGTGTACATTACATCATTTTACAATTCGTAAACAGAAAACAATGAACTCGTAGGGAGATTTCAGTAACAAAATATGATCTCAGTAAGATATAATACAAAAAAATATATATATAATGAATTATGTAAATTATGCAGTTGTGTGCAGTGATAGACTCGATCCTTCTTCGGGGGGACTGAACCCCTTTTTTTCCTGACGAGAACCTTGGATATCAACACCAGAACCTTGAATATCAACACCAGAAATTTGAATATCAGCACCCGAACCTTGGATATCAACATCAGAACATTGGATATCAACACCAGAACCTTGAATATCAACACCAGAACCTTGAATATCAACACAAGAGCCTTGAATATCAACACAAGAGCCTTGAATATCAACACCAGAACCTTGGATATCAACACCAGAACCTTGAATATCAACACCAGAACCTTGGATATCAACACCAGAGCTTTGGATATCAACACCAGAACCTTGGATATCAAAACCAGAACCTTGAATATCAACACCAGAACCTTGGATATCAACACCAGAACCTTGAATATCAACACCAGAACCTTGGATATCAACACCAGAACCTTGGATATCAACACCAGAACCTTGAATATCAACACCAGAACCTTGAATATCAACACCAGATCAGATCAATTGATCGCGATAGGAAAACAAGAAAGAATTTTTCCAGTGAAACAGTGATTTAAAGTTAACCTCAACACAACAGTGATTTAAAGTTAACCTCAACACAACAGTGATTTAAAGTTAACCTCAACACAACAGTGATTTAAAGTTAACCTCAACACAACAGTAATTTAAAGTTAACCTCAACACAACAGTGATTTAAAGTTAACCTCAACACAACAGTGATTTAAAGTTTACCTCAACACAACAGTGATTTAAAGTTTACCTCAACACAACAGAGATTTAAAGTTTACCTCAACACAACAGTGATTTAAAGTTAACCTCAACACAACAGTGATTTAAAGTTTACCTCAACACAACAGTGATTTAAAGTTAACCTCAACACAACAGTGATTTAAAGTTAACCTCAACACAACAGTGATTTAAAGTTAACCTCAACACAACAGTGATTTAAAGTTAACCTCAACACAACAGTGATTTAAAGTTTACCTCAACACAACAGTGATTTAAAGTTTACCTCAACACAACAGTGATTTAAAGTTTACCTCAACACAACAGTGATTTAAAGTTACCTCAACACAACAGTGATTTAAAGTTAACCTCAACACAACAGTGATTTAAAGTTACCTCAACACAACAGTAATTTAAAGTTAACCTCAACACAACAGTGATTTAAAGTTAACCACAACACAAAGGGAATTAAAGTTACCTCAGAAACTTAAACAATAATTTAAAGTTTTACATCAATTCCACTTAAGCTCAAGTAAAAGGCAAACAAACGCAGAAGTTAATTTAAGATAAAAGCTATGAGTGATTTATCATGAACCTGGCCCACTTGTCTTCAATAAACGAACATAATCAAACCATGTATACTTGTGAAAACGTGTATTCTGGTTATCTGTGTGACCCGGTGGGATGCTGTGTGTACTACATAATGCTATGTATACTTGTGAATACTGTGTGTACTGGTGGGAATGCTGTGTGTACTGGTGGGAATGCTGTGTGTACTGGTGGGAATGCTGTGTGTACTGGTGGGAATGTTGTGTGTACTGGTGGGAATGTTGTGTGTACTGGTGGGAATGCTGTGTGTACTGGTGGGAATGTTGTGTGTACTGGTGGGAATGTTGTGTGTACTGGTGGGAATGTTGTGTGTACTGGTGGGAATGTTGTGTGTACTGGTGGGAATGCTGTGTGTACTGGTGGGAATGTTGTGTGTACTGGTGGGAATGTTGTGTGTACTGGTGGGAATGCTGTGTGTACTGGTGGGAATGTTGTGTGTACTGGTGGGAATGCTGTGTGTACTGGTGGGAATGTTGTGTGTACTGGTGGGAATGCTGTGTGTACTGGTGGGAATGTTGTGTGTACTGGTGGGAATGCTGTGTGTACTGGTGGGAATGTTGTGTGTACTGGTGGGAATGCTGTGTGTACTGGTGGGAATGTTGTGTGTACTGGTGGGAATGCTGTGTGTACTGGTGGGAATGCTGTGTGTACTGGTGGGAATGCTGTGTGTACTGGTGAGAATGCTGTGTGTACTGGTGGGAATGCTGTGTGTACTGGTGGGAATGTTGTGTGTACTGGTGGGAATGCTGTGTGTACTGGTGGGAATGCTGTGTGTACTGGTGGGAATGCTGTGTGTACTGGTGGGAATGCTGTGTGTACTGGTGGGAATACTGTGTGTACTGGTGGGAATGTTGTGTGTACTGGTGGGAATGTTGTGTGTACTGGTGGGAATGCTGTGTATACTTGTGAATACTGTGTGTACTGGTGGGAATGTTGTGTGTACTGGTGGGAATGCTGTGTGTACTGGTGGGAATGCTGTGTGTACTGGTGGGAATACTGTGTGTACTGGTGGGAATGTTGTGTGTACTGGTGGGAATGCTGTGTGTACTGGTGGGAATGTTGTGTGTACTGGTGGGAATGCTGTGTGTACTGGTGGGAATGCTGTGTGTACTGGTGGGAATGCTGTGTGTACTGGTGGGAATACTGTGTGTAATGGTGTCAATACTGTGTGTACTGGTGGGAATACTGTGTGTAATGGTGTCAATGCTGTGTGTAATGGTGTCAATACTGTGTGTAATGGTGTCATTACTGTGTGTAATGGTGTCAATACTGTGTGTAATGGTGTCAATACTGTGTAATGGTGTCAATACTGTGTGTAATGGTGTCAATACTGTGTGTAATGGTGTCAATACTGTGTAATGGTGTCAATACTGTGTGTAATATTGTCAATACAGTGTGTAAGTGTGAATTCTGTGTGTAAGTGTGAATACTGTGTGCACACGTGTGAATACTGTGTGTACACTTGTGAAAAGTGCGCGTACACACGTGTATGTTGTTTTTACACACGAGTGCCAGCATGAAACCTTCCAATGATAAGTTAAAACACTAGAAGAAATACAGAGGTATGCAAAGGTGCTAATACCAGAGTTTAAGAATAATGAGGTAAGAAGGAAAACTGAAAGAACTGATCCTGGTGACATTGGAGGAAGATCAAGGGAGACATGATTACGACATTCAAAATATTTAGGGGATTTGATAGGTTAGATGGGGATAGAGTGTTCAAGGGGCTTGAACAAGGGCATAGTTGGGACTTGAAGATAGAGGTTAGTACACGGATGTCAGGAAGTATTTATTCAGCCTCAGGGTTGTTAAAAGGTTGAAGAAGTAGTGTTGGCAACCTCGAGATTTAGGACATGGAGCTGAGCACGTACGCGCGCGCACACACACACACACACACACACCTCGGTACCAACACTCACATTAATAAAGTCTTCATCAACAGTACGACCTTGCTGGTACCAGATGATACGTGCGGGCGGATTCGTGCCGGTGGCCGTGCATGTTACTTCCGCTTCCCGACCCTCCACAAGCGGCGTTTCCGACGCCTCGACTCTCACGCTGACGGGACCACCTGACCACGGGAAGACTTCTTCAAGGACTTACAGGAAGTTTAACACAAATTTTATATATATATATATATATATATATATATATATATATATATATATATATATATATATATATATATATATATTTTTTTTTTATTAACACATCGGCCGATTCCCACCAAGGCAGGGTGGCCCGAAAAGAAAAACTTTCATCATCATTCACTCCATCACTGTCTTGCCAGAAGGGTGCTTTACACTACAGTTATAAAACTGCAACATTAACACCCCTCCTTCAGAGTGCCGGCACTGTACTTCCCATCTCCAGAACTCAAGTCCGGCCTGCCGGTTTCCTGAATCCCTTCATAAATGTTACTTTGCTCACACTCCAACAGCACGTCAAGTATTAAAACCATATGCCTCCATTCACTCCTATCAAATACGCTCACACATGCTTGCTGGAAGTCCAAGCCCCTCGCACACAAAACTTCCTTTACCCCCTCCCTCCAACCTTTCCTAGGCCGACCCCTACCCCGCCTTCCCTCCACTACAGATTTATACACTCTCGAAGTCACTCTGTCTCGTTCCATTCTCTCTACATGTCCAAACCACCTCAACAACCCCTCCTCAGCTCTCTGGACAATCGTTTTGGTAATCCCGCACCTCCTCCTAATTTCCAAACTCCGAATTCTCTGCATTATATTCACACCACACATTGACCTCAGACATGACATCTCCACTGCCTCCAGCCTTCTCCTCGTTGCAACATTCATCACCCATGCTTCACACCCATATAAGAGCGTTGGTATAACTATACTCTCATACATTCCCTCTTTACTTCCATGGACAAGGTTCTTTGTCTCCACAGACTCGAAGTGCTCCACTCACCCTTTTCCCCTCATCAATTCTATGATTCACCTCATCCTTCATAGACCCATCCGCCGACATGTCCACTCCCAAATATCTGAATACATTCACCTCCTCCATACTCTCTCCCTCCAATCTGATATCCAATCTTTCGTCACCTATTCTTTTTGTTATCCTCATCACCTTACTCTTTCCTATATTCACTTTCAATTTTCTTATTTTACACACCCTACCAAATTCATCCACCAACCTCTGCAGCTTCTCTTCAGAATCTCCCAAAAGCACAGTGTCATCAGCAAAAAGCAACTGTGACAACTCCCACTTTGTATTTGCTTCTTTATCTGTTAGACCAACACCTTTTGCCAAGACCCTTGCATTCACTTCCCTTACAACCCCATCTATAAATATATTGAACAACCACGGTGACATCACACATCCTTGTCTAAGGCCCACTTTTACTGGAAATAGTCCCCTTCCCTCCTACACACTCTAACCTGAGCCTCACTATCCTCATAAAAACTCTTCACTGCTTTCAGTAACCTTCCTCCTATTCCATACACCTGCAACATCTGCCACATTGCCCCCTATCTACCCTATCATACGCCTTTTCCAAATCCATAAATGCCACAAAAACATCTTTACCCTTATCCAAATACTGTTCACCTATATGTTTCACTGTAAACACTTGGTCTACACACCCCTACCTTTCCTAAAGCCCCCTTGTTCATCTGCTATCCTGCTTTCTGTTTTACTCTTAATTCTTTCAATAATAACTCTACCATACACTTTACCAGGTACACTCAACAGACTTATTCCCCTATAATTTTTGCACTCTCTTTTGTCCCCTTTGCCTTTATACAAAGGAACAATACACGCTCTCTGCCAATCCCTAGGTACCTTACCCTCTTCCATACATTTATTAAATAATAGCACCAACCACTCCAAAATTATATCCCCACCTGCTTTTAACATTTCTATCTTTATCCCATCAATCCCAGCTGCCTTACCCCTTTCATTCTACCCACTGCTTCACGAACTTCCCTACACCCACAACTGGCTCTTCCACACTCCTACAAGATGTTATTCCTCCTTGCCCTACACACGAAATCACAGCTTCCCTGTCTTCATCAACATTTAACAAATCCTCAAAATATTCTCTCCATCTTCCCGATACCTCTAACTCTCCATTTAATAACTCTCCTCTCCTATTTTTAACTGTCAAATCCATTTGTTCTCTAGGCTTCCTCAACTTATTAATCTCATTCCAAAACTTTTCTTATTTTCAACAAAATTTGCTGATAACATCTCACCCACTCTCTCATCTGCTCTCTTTTACATTGCTTCACCACTCTTTTAACCTCTCTTTTTCTCTCCATATACTCTTCCCTCCTTGCATCACTTCTACTTTGTAAAAACCTCTCATATGCTAACTTTTTCTCCTTACTACTCTCTTTACATCATCATTCCACCAATCGCTCCTCTTCCCTCCGCACCCACTCGCCTGTAACCACAAACTTCTGCTGAACACTCTAACACTACATTTTTAAATCTACCCCATACATTTTCGACCCAATTGCCTACACTCTCACTAGCCCATCTATCCTCCAATAGTTGTTTATATCTTACCCTAACTGCCTCCTCTTTTAGTTTATAAACCTTCACCTCTCTTTTACTTACTGATTCTATTTTCCTTGTATCCCATCTACCTTTTACTCCCACTGTAGCTATAACTAAAAAGTGATCTGATATATCTGTAGCCCCTCTATAAACATGTACATCCTGAAGTCTACTCAACAGTCTTTTATCTACCAATACATAGTCTAACAAACTACTGTCATTACGCCCTACATCATATCTTGTATACTTATTTATCCTCTTTTTCTTAAAATATGTATTACCTATAACTAAACCCCTTTCTATACAAAGTTCAATCAAGGGCTCCCATTATCATTTACACCTGGCACCCCAAACTTACCTACTACACCCTCTCTGCATGTTTCTCCCACTTTAGCATTTAGGTCCCCTACCACAATTACTCTCTCATTTGGTTCAAAAGTTCCTATACATTCGCTTAACATCTCCCAAAATCTCTCTCTCTCCTCTACACTCCTCTCTTCTCCAGGTGCATACACGCTTATTATGACCCACTTTTCGCATCCGACCCTTATTTTAATCCACATAATCCTTGAATTTACACATTTATATTCCCTCTTTTCCTTCCATAACTGATCCTTCAACATTATTGCTACCCCTTCCTTAGCTCTAACTCTCTCAGATACTCCCGACTTAATCCCATTTATTTCTCCCCACTGAAACTCGCCTACCCCCTTCAGCTTTGTTTCGCTTAGGGCCAGGACATCCAACTTCTTTTCATTCATAACATCGGCAATCATCTCTTTCTTATCATCCGCACTACATCCACGCACATTCAGACAACCCAATTTTATAAAGTTTTTCTTCTTCTCGTTTTTAGTAGATTTGTACAGGAGAAGGGTTACTAGCCCATTGCTCCCGGCATCTTAGTCGCCTCATACGACACGCATGGCTTACGGAGGAAAGATTCTTTTCCACTTCCCCATGGACAATAGAGAAAATAAAAAGAACAAGAGCTATTAAGAAAAGAAGAAAAACCTAGATGTGTGTATGTATATATATGCATGTGTATGCCAGTGTAGTGTGACCTAAAGTGTAAGTAGAAGTAGCTAGATATACCTGTTTTCCAGCGTGTTTTTTTATATATATATATATATATATATATATATATATATATATATATATATATATATATATATATATATATATATATATATATATATATATATATATATATATATATATGTCGTGCCGATTAGGTAAAACTGGTCAATTAGCAAGAACTCATCTAAAATTAAGTCCTTTCTAAAATTTTCTCTTATACGTTTAAAGATCATTTTTTTTCATTTATGTTAATGTAAGAATTTATAATTTTGTACCAAGAGAAACTTTGAAAACCTACCTAACCTTATTACAACAAGCGCAATTTAATTTAGCCTAACCCAACTAAATATATTTTAGATACGTTAACATTAATTTAATAATAAACAAACACAATTAAATATATTTTTTCGTTATGTTCAGAATGATTTTGGCGAAATTATTGCATACACAAATTTTCACTTGTCTTATGTGGCAAGGTGAGCGTTGCTATTTAAGCCAAAATCGCAAGTTTTACCTAATCGGCACGACATATATATGTCGTGCCGATTAGGTAAAACTGGTCAATTAGCAAGAACTCATTTAAAATTAAGTCCTTTCCAAAATTTTCTCTTATACGTTTAAAGATATATTTTTTTCATTTATGGTAATGTAAAAATTTATAATTTTGTACCAAAAGAAACTTAGAAAACTTACCTAACCTTATTATAACAAGCGCAATTTAATTTAGCCTAACCCAACTAAATATATTTTAGATACGTTAACATTAATTTAATAAAAAACAAACACAATGAAATATATTTTTTTCGTTATGTTCAGAATGATTTTGGCGAAATTATTGCATACACAAATTTTCACTTGTCTTATATGGCAAGGTGAGTGTTGCTATTTAGGCCAAAATCGCAAGTTTTACCTAATCGGCACGACATATATATATATATATATATATATATATATATATATATATATATATATATATATATATATATATATATATATATATATATAATATATATATATATATATATATATATATATATATATAAAATATATATATATATATATATATATATATATATATATATATATATATATATATATATATATATATATTATTTTATTATTATTAGGTAGGTTTTCAAAGTTTCTCTTAGTACAAAATTATAAATTCTTACATTAACATAAATGAAAAAAATATAACTTTAATGTATAAGAGATAATTTTAGAACGGACTTAATTTTAGGTGAGTTCTTGCTAATTGACCAGTTTTACTAATCGGCACGACATATATATATATATATATATATATATATATATATATATATATATATATATATATATATATTTTATATATATATATATACTATATATATATATATATAGTATGTGCGTGGATGTTGTGCGAATGATAAGAAAGAGATGATTGTAGATGTTATGAATGAAAAGAAGCTGGATGTCCTGGCTTTAAGTGAGACAAAGCTGAAGGGGGTAGGAGAGTTTCAGTGGGGAGAAATAAATGGGATTAGATCAGGGGTTTCAAATAGAGTTAGAGCTAAAGAAGGAGTGGCAATAATGTTGAATAATCAGTTATGGCAGGTAAAGAAGGAATATAAATGTATAAATTCAAGGATTATGTAGAGTAAAATAAAGGTTGGATGTGAAAAGTGGGTTATAGTAGTGTTTATGCACCTGGAGAAGAGAGAAGTGTAGAGGAGAGAGAGATTTTGGGAAATGTTGAGTGAGTGTGTGGGGAGTTTTGAACCAAGTGAGAGAGTAATTGTGGTTGGGGATCTTAATGCTAAAGTGGGTAAAAATGTTGTGGATGGAGTAGTAGGTAAATTTGGGGTGCCAGAGGTAAATGTAAATGGGGAACCATTAATTGAGCTATGTGTAGAAAGAGGTTTGGTAATAAGTAATACATATTTTATGAAAAAGAGGATAAATAAATATACAAGGTATGATATAGCACGTAAGGAAAGTAGTTTGTTGGATTATGTATTGGTGGATAAAAGGTTGATGAGTAGGCTTCAGGATGTACATGTTTATAGAGGGGCAACGGATATATCAGATCATTATTTGGTTGTAGCTACAGTTAGAGTAAAAGGTAGATGGGACAAAAGAAAATGGCAACAGCAAGTAAGAGAGGTAAAAGTGTATAAACTAAGGGAGGAGGAAGTTAGGGTGAGATATAAGCAACTATTGGCAGAAAGGTGGGCTAGTGCAAGTAGGAGTAGTGGGGGGGTTGAAGAGAGTTGGGATAGTTTTAAAAATGCAGTATTAGAATGTGGGGCAGAAGTTTGTGGTTATAGGAGGGTGGGTGCAGGAGGAAAGAGGAGTGAGTGGTGGAATGAAGAAGTAAAGGGTGTGATAAAAGAGAAAAGGTAGCTTATGAGAGGTTTTTACAAAACAGAAGTGTTAATAGAAGAGCAGAGTATATGGAGAGTAAAAGAAAGGTGAAGAGAGTGGTGAGAGAGTGCAAAAGAAGAGCGGATGAAAGAACGGGAGAGGCTCTGTCAAGAAATTTTGCTGAAAACAAGAAAAAAATTTGGAGTGAGATAAACAAGGTAAGAAAGCCTAGAGAACGAATGGATTTGTCAGTTAAAAACAGAGTAGGGGAGTTAGTAGATGGGAAGCTGGAGGTATTGGGTAGATGGCGGGAATATTTTGAGGAACTTTTAAATGTCGATGAAAAAAGGGAGGCGGTAATTTCATGTACTGACCAGGGAGGTACAACATCGTTTAAGAGTAAAGAAGAGCAGGATGTGAGTGTGAGGGAGGTGCGTGAGGCATTACGTAGAATGAAAGGGGGTAAAGCAGCTGGAATTGACGGAATCATGACAGAAATGTTAAAAGCAGGGGGATATAGTGCTGGAGTGGTTGGTATTTTTGTTTAATAAATGTATGAAAGAGGGAAGGTACCTAGGGATTGGCAGAGAGCATGTATAGTTCCTTTATATAAAGGAAGGGGATAAAAGAGAGTGTAAAAATTATAGGGGAATAAGTTTACTGAGTATACCAGGTAAAGTGTATGGCAGGGTTATTATTGAAAGAATTAGAGGTAAGACAGAAGTAGGATTGCAGATGAGCAAGGAGGCTTTAGAGTGGGTAGGGGATGTGTAGATCAAGTGTTTACAGTGAAGCATATATGTGAACAGTATTTAGATAAAGGTAGAGAAGTTTTTATTGCATTTATGGATTTAGAAAAGGCATATGATAGAGTGGATAGGGGAGCAATGTGGCAAATGTTGCAAGTGTATGGAATAGGTAGTAAGTTACTGAAGGCTGTAAAGAGTTTTTATGAGGATAGTGAGGCTCAGGTTAGGGTGTGTAGGAGAGAGGGAGATTACTTCCCGGTAAAAGTAGGTCTTAGACAGGGATGTGTAATGTCACCATGGTTGTTTAATATATTTATAGATGGGGTTGTAAAGAAGTAAATGCTAGGGTGTTGGGGAGAGGGGTGGGATTAAATTATGGAGAATTAAATGCAAAATGGGAGTTGACACAGTTACTTTTTGCTGATGATACTGTGCTTATGGGAGATTCTAAAGAAAAGTTGCAAAGGTTAGTGGACGAGTTTGGGAGAGTGTGTAAAGGTAGAAAGTTAAAAGTGAACATAGATAAGAGTAAGGTGATGAGGGTATCAAACGATTTAAATAAAGAAAAATTGGATATCACATTGGAGAGAGGGATTATGGAAGAAGTAAATGTTTTCAGATATTTGGGAGTTGACGTGTCAGCGGATGGGTTTATGAAGGATGAGGTTAACCATAGAATTGATGAAGGAAAAAGGTGAGTGGTGCATTGAGGTATCTGTGGAGACAAAAACGTTATCCATGGAGGCAAAGAAGGGAATGTACGAAAGTATAGTGGTACCAACACTCTTATATGGGTGTGAAGCATGGGTTGCAAATGCTGCAGCGAGGAGGAGGCTGGAGGAAGTGGAGATGTCCTGTCTAAGGGCAATGTGTGGTGTAAATATTATGCAGAAAATTCGGAATGTGGAAATTAGGAGAAGGTGTGGAGTTACTAAAAGTATTTGTCAGAGGGCTGAAGAGGGGTTGTTGAGGTGGTTTGGTCATTTAGAGAGAATGGATCAAAGTAGAATGACTTGGAGAGCGTATAAATCTGTAGGGAAGGAAGGCGGGGTAGGGGCGTCCTAGAAAAGGTTGGAGGGAAGGGGTAAAGGAGGTTTTGTGGGCGAGGGCTTGGACTTCCAGCAAGCATGTGTGAGCGTGTTAGATAGGAGTGAATGGAGACGAATGGTTTTGGGACATGACGATCTGTTGGAGTGTGAGCAGGGTAACATTTTGTGAAGGGATTCAGGGAAACCAGTTAATTGATTTAGTTGGACTTGAGTCCTGGAAATGGGAAGTACAATGCCTGCACTTTAAAGGAGGGGTCTGAGATAGTGACAGCTGGGAGGGACTTTTCTCAGCTGTCGTATCTGAGCTCCTCTGCAAAGACAATGATTATGTATGAGTGTGGTGAAAGTGTTGAATGATGATGAAAGTATTTTCTTTTTGGGGATTTTCTTTCTTTTTGGGTCACCCTGCCTCGGTGGGAGACGGCCGACTTGTTGAAAAAAAAAAAAAATATATATAATATATATATATATATATATATATATATATATATATATATATATATATATATATATATATATATATATATATATATATATATATATATATATATATATATATATATATATATATATATATATATACTTTTTTATATATATATATATTATATTTATATATATATATTATATATATATAATTCTTTGAGGAATGAACTTCATCTTGGGAATCTTTAATGAGGAAACGTTTCGCCAGGCAGTGGCTTCTTCAGTCCCATACATAGGAGAACGGGGACTGATAACCTCAAACTCATCATCTTCCACCATTATGTGTATTGGACTGATGAAGCCACTGGCTGGCGAAACGTTTCCTTATTAAAGATTCCCAAATGATACACGTGTCTCGTTCTTCAACTTACATCCATTATGATACAGGAAGATACACAAATAACACACACATAGGAGAGACGAGCTTACGACGAGGTTTCGGTCACATTGTGAAAGTATGACTTCGTAAATTATCCAGGTCGGACCTAAACGTCTTGATAACCTTCCCTCTCCTATGTGTGGGTTATTTATGTGTTCCAGTCAGGATATTGTTCCTTTTAGTTCTTTATACAGGAAGAGCACACTATGGGAATACTCCATTAGACATACATGTAACGTTTCTAGTGTAGGTAGCTGTGGCGGGAGTAGTGACCTCGTTATTGGTCGCTCGGCAGGTGAAGGGAAGGAAGAGGTCAGTACAAGAGGCCGGTACCTCCAAACTGTTAAAGACTGCGTCCTCTTGTACCGTACTGTTGTGGTCCACGGGACGGCCTCCCTGCACCCACACCACGCTAGCTACGGGAGAACCTGCCGAAGAAAGATCACCAGCTGCACTTAGTGAGGTGTTAACATGGACAAATTCGTAATGGAGGATTGTCTGTGAATAAAGTGAGGAGTTTATGGGGTTTCGAACTGAGGCGGGGGAGTTGGATGAGATATTAGAGGCACAGACGGTTGCTGCTGATGCAACCATGACAGAGAAAGTGCTCATTTGGAAATCATCTTATTGTAGCCTCCGTGGCTCATTGGGACAGAAGAGGACTTACCACACATCACGACCTTCTCCTTAAGGCATGACGAAACATCAAAGATCAATGGAAACTTGGCAATGAATTGAGACGTTTTGCCAACCAGTGGCATGGTCACTTGAATTCAAAAATTATCAGCAGTGTGTAGTTCCTTTGTCTTGATCAGTCTGCAGCAGAGGTAGAAAGTACTGCAGTTGAAGGCAGCATTATAGGTCGGCGGGACCAACCTGTTACAAGCTACCGGTTAGCGAAACGTCTTGGTATTAAAGATTCATAGACGTAGCACAGGAGAGCCGTCCACAACCCGAGGCGTGACCTGACCTCTAATACAGAGAGAGAGAGAGAGAGAGAGAGAGGTTGCGGGGAAACGACGAACGAAGCAAACAAGATAAGAATGGGGAGTAAAACAAATAGGAAGGAAGAATAATAAAGACTATGAGTTACCTCTCAACACACACTCATTTCTTGTCATTAAAGGATGATGTAAATCCAGTCTTATGGGGCTCAGTGGACCGGTCCGCTGTACCAAAGGTGCCGCTGACAGCTGACATGATTGACGACTCTTTGTTTGTGTGGGAGAATTGACCCTCAAGAACGACCTCTCCCCGCCTTCAAGAACGACCTCTCCCCACCTTCAAGAACGACCTCTCTCCACCTTCAAGAACGACCTCTCCCCGCCTTCAAGAACGACCTCTCACTGCCTTGATGGATTTCTAACTGCCTTGAAGAAAGATTTCTAACTGGCTCCAAGAAAGATTTCTAACTGCCTCTAAGAAAGATTTCTAACTGTCTCGAAGAAAGATTTCTAACTGCCTTGAAGAAAGAGTTCTAACTGCCTCGAAGAAAGATTTCTTAACTGCCTTGAAGACCCAACCCCGCCCCCTCACCTCTAACTGCCTTCAATGCTTGATCCTACACCGCCTCCAACACCTTCACTGCATACTACCACTTACACTGCCTCTTAGCCACTTTCACTTCCTCTTAGCCACTTTCACTGCCTCTTAGCCACTTTCACTGCCTCTTAGCCCCTTTCACTGCCTCTTAGCCACTTTCACTGCCTCTTAGCCACTTTCACTGCCTCTTAGCCACTTTCACTGCCTCTTAGCCCCTTTCACTGCCTCTTAGCCACTTTCACTGCCTCTTAATCCTGCAATGCCTCCACTAGACATTATTCACGTAGTCCTGAATTAATTTACATTTATTCACTATCTTAATCCTTCAATTTGTTAGTCTATCAATATTTTGGTAAAAACTTAAAACGTGGAATTTTAAACGCAGACACAGAATCCAGGATTAATCTGAAGGATGAGGATATTAATGTTAATTTTCATTATATAAGATGGGCAAAATGAAATTTGCAAAATACAAAATAGGTGAAAAGGGCACAAGTGCAAATAACGCGACATTTTATTGTGGCAACGTTTCGCTCTCCAGGAGCTTTGTCAAGCCTTTCGTCAACGGCTTGACAAAGCCGTTGACAAAGCCGTTGACAAAGCTCCTTTTATCTAACACTTGTGTCATTTTTCCTAACAAATTATCAGTAATTTTACTAACATATTACTGGAAAAAAACATCAAAACGTACTTACAAAAAATATGGAGCCACAAAAATGAGACCAAACTGACCTCCTATTGCTTGGCACGTTACGTCGTTTCTATCTCCCGGGACCACAGGTGAGAGATGAGAGATTATCTCTACCCTCTCAGGCGGAACTGTCGGGAAAGACAGAGATATGAGAGAGAGAGAGAGAGAGAGAGAGAGAGAGAGAGAGAGAGAGAGAAGAGAGAGAGAGAGAGAGAGAGAGAGAGAGAGAGAGAGAGAGAGAGAGAGAGAGAGAGAGAGAGAGAGTTTATATTGCAAAAAGTATATTTATTAATAGGTGTACTTGTAAATTAGTATGTTTTTAAATGTGTATATTTTAAGTATATTTGTAAATTAGTGTCTGTATTTAGCGATTTTTTTGTAATATGTAAGAAAAAGCCGCATGAAATCGTTTATATTTTGAAAGACTGTCACCGCCTTTGAAATTATCTCATGAAATTATGTATAAAGATTCTTTTTCAATTAGTCGCAGCTTTTATAGACAGCTGAAAACTCTCCGGGAAATATATTCAATTATAGTTTTTATGCATCTTGACAGGGGAAAATATATTTTAAATAATATTTAGATAAGTTTTATGCAAATTTTTAAAAACGTTTGCTACTTTATATATATATATATATATATATATATATATATATATATATATATATATATATATATATATATATATATATATCATACATATTCATACACATATATATATATATATATATATATATATATATATATATATATATATATATATATATATATATATATATATATATATATATGGTGTGTGTGTGTGTATGTACTCACCTATTTGTGGTTGCAGGGGTCGTGTCACAGCTCCTCTATACTGGCCTGTGTGTGTGTGTGTGTGTATGAATGCTTATTTTCACGATCTTAATAACTATTAAATTATATATCCTATACCCCACAGGCTCATTATCTACACGCTACTTATGGTCATAAAAAAGTCGTAATATCTTCAGAAGAGTCTGGAGAAAGGTATTAACCCACAGCAGATCGCTACGATAATCACTCCAGCTACGATAATCACTCCAGCTACGATAATCACTCCAGCTACGATAATCACTCCAGCTACGATAATCACTCCAGCTACGATAATCACTCCAGCTACGATAATCACTCCAGCTACGATAATCACTCCAGCTACGATAATCACTCCAGCTACGATAATCACTCCAGCTACGATAATCACTCCAGCTACGATAATCACTCCAGCTACGATAATCACTCCAGCTACGATAATCACTCCAGCTACGATAATCACTCCAGCTACGATAATCACTCCAGCTACGATAATCACTCCAGCTACGATAATCACTCCAGCTACGATAATCACTCCAGCTACGATAATCACTCCAGCTACGATAATCACTCCAGCTACGATAATCACTCCAGCTACGATAATCACTCCAGCTACGATAATCACTCCAGCTACGATAATCACTCCAGCTACGATAATCACTCCAGCTACGATAATCACTCCAGCTACGATAATCACTCCAGCTTGTCACCTGACCAAAAATTTCTACAAATGTACCTTAATTCGCTTCTCTAACGAATGGCTACTCTCATCTCCACTCCGAAATTAGATTAATTGATTTCTAATTGGACGTCAGTGCAACCAGAAGCAATTCAAGAATAGGAGACTTGATTAAATGTTGATTAAATCGTTGTGGCGCAAATTGCTAACCATTCGTGTGAGGCTCAGCCTCTGTTCTCGGGGAGAAAGGGAGGAAAGAATTCTCCCTGGCTCTTAATGCTGGGGAAAAACTGCATATTTTGCAGCTAGTTAGGGAATTTTAATTAGCTTGTCATGCAGGGAAAAGGATGATAATCTCAATGGAATTGACTAAACACTGGCTGAGAAAAAACTGGATAAACAGACAGGTATTATAAATATTTTTTTTTTTTACGTTAGATATAACGTAGATTTTTTTTACAGCCAGATCCCAGTAAAGAGTTTTGGTAAGGTTTGTCAGGACACAAAACAAGTGTTTATCGACGCGGGAGCTTTTGGTCATTTGACCGAGGCCTTCCGCTGGCTTATAGTAATCAGGCAATATCATAATATCCAAAACAACCACTATGAAAAATAATTAAATTCCAAGTACTTTCGTGATCTCACATTATCAAGGACCTGTAAAAATAATAGACAGCAGAAGGCTTATAAGGCTGAGATATCACCTCACTGTCACGTCCGACATTACACCCGTCCCATTATGATGCGGGTAGAATTTGAACAGTGGTGCTACTTTACCTGAGGGGAAATAATGATCCGTTACACTATTATTGTACTCCTGATGCAGGGAGGGTTATTAATTTTAAATCACTGAAAGACCTAAACAGGATCATTAAGAATAACAAAAAAGTCACAATACCGTGACTGGAACAATACATAAATAACCCACACATAGAAGAGAGGAGCTCAGTGTGACTTTGTAAATGGTCCAAGACGGACCGAAACGTCGTCGTGAGCTCCTCTCTTCTATGTGCGGGTTATTTGTGTAAGATCATTATCACTACAACTCATTTGCATGTTGTGGAGTCCGTGTATTAGCGCTCACACTTGCTACTGCTGAGCAACGTCATGGATTTTCGTGAGGAGTCGAACGGGTTATGTATATCAACGTATGTCTCTCAGTGTATATACCTTGAAAGTTTACTTTCGAATGAGAAATATCGACTGCGAAAATAGAGATACCGGAAATGGCAATAATACGACTGTCAACGCCTCACCGAACAGAGGTTCGAGCGCACAGCAAGCCAGTCAAACTAGCTGGTCAGTGAGTTACATATACTCACACTCCACTGTAGGAATAAGGAAGCAACGCAGCTATAATTGACAATAAGTTCGTCAAAGTACAAAGTACATGGTCCTTCAAGTTTGTCCCCCAGGATGCCATCCACACCAGTCGACTAACACCCAGGTACCTACTTACTGCTGGGTGAACGGGGACAGTAGGTGTAAGGAAACACACCCAATGTTTCCACCAGGCCGGGAACTGAACCACGGACACTGTGTAAGGCGAGAGCGTTGTCTACCAGGCCACGGGACAACGTGACCTGAGAAGAACTATCAACTTGTATCTAGTTCAACCATCTGTATTGACCAACGCTCCACCTGACGTTCTTCTCGTGTCTTCTCACCAGCTGCCAATCATCCTCAAGAATTTCATCTCAAGAAATATCATTCGAAGCGGAAATTTCTGGACGAAAAGCCCGGAAAAAGAGCTCGATCAAAACAATAGCCTGTCATATCGGCGCCCGGCGACTGATACTCCAAATTATTTTATTCATGCGATCTGTCAATTTACGATATTTCTGACACCTATTCATCTGTCAGCCACAAGCCAGTAATTTCCAAATTTCAATGCCATCAGACTTTTGTTTCATAAAAGTTGTTGAAAAATGGCTAGAATTCAGAGGGAGGGAGGTGGGTGAGGGGAGGGGAAGGGGTGAAGGGAGGGAGGGGGTGAAGGGAGGGAAGGGGGTGGGGGGAGGGGTGGGGTTGAAGGTAGGGAAGGGGCGATGGGAGGGAGGGTGGGGGGAATATCAGCTGAACACTTGATATGCGAGAGGCCAGAGGAATTTGTATTGGCTCCGAGCGATTTATATTACAAATAATGTGTATGTCGAAAGCCTGCGATGTCTCTCTTGATAGTCTCTCTGTCTCCCTCTCGTTCGCTCTCTCTCTCTCTCTATCTGAAGAGGGTTTCGGGGGTCAACGCCCCGCGGCCCGGTCTGAGACCAAAAAATCGCGAATAAGCGATACGAGATGCAAAACAACCACAGAGAGAGAGATGAATGATAGCTCGGGGCTGTGTGCAATCAACACTTCATCATGAGCATGCAGTGTTACATAAATTGTAGAAAGTCCAGAAAGTAATATATATATATATATATATATATATATATATATATATATATATATATATATATATATATATATATATATATTATTCTGTATTGTAACCACGAACGAGTGATATTTAATCAATAACAACACTCACTGCCGAGGGCTGAACCCGTGTTTTGGCCCGCTCATGGTGAGCGAAAATACACGACGCTCTAACCCACAGGAGCATCCAATCCTACAAAGATCATGCACCCAGCAGAGCTAGATGTTGTACTGTAATCCGAGGACATACGATGGTGTGGTTGCCTCAGAGCTAATTTCATTCTACTCCCGTTTGGTGTACTAGCCTCCACAAGCAGTGTTGTTATTGATTAAATAACAGTCGTTCGTGGTTGCAATACGATATATACTGCTTGTGGAGGCTAGTACACCAAACGGGGATTAAAATGAAATTAGCTCTGAGGCACCCACGCCATCGTATGTCCTCGATCACGGTACAACACCTAGCTCTGCTGGGTGCATGATCTTGTAGGATTGGATGCTCCTGTGGGTTAGAGCGTCGTGTAATTTTCGCTCACCATGAAGCGGGCCAAAACAACACGGGTTCGAGCCCTCGGCTAGTTGCAGTGTTGTTATTGATTAAATATCACTCGTTCGTGTTAATACGAATATATATATATATATATATATATATATATATATATATATATATATATATATATATATATTACTTTCCTGGACTTTCTACAATTTATGTAACACTGCATGCTCATGATGAAGCGTTGATTGCTACACGAAAGGCCCAGAGCTATCATTCATCTCTCTCTCTGTGGTTGTTTTGCATCCCTTGGCTAGTCAGTGCCTGGACAGACGGCAAGCAGGTGGTGTGGACTACACATGTGCATCTACCTTGGCTGATACCTATCTCCAATACACCAGGGAGAAAGGAGGGGCTGCTGCCACCTTCAGAGAGTCACAAAAGTCGAGAAAATACTTGCCCATCATTATATGTTTGTTCCCATAGGCTCAGAGACCCTTGGCTCATGGGGAAAGAGTGCATCTAAGTTCCACAAGGAGCTGGGCAAAAGACTCAACAGGGTAACTAGGAATCCCAGGACAGCTAGCTTTCTGTTCCAGCGACTCAGCGCTGCTGTTCAGAGGGGTAATGCATGCTGTATTTTGGGCACTTGCCCCAGCTCGGAGGAGCTGGATGAGATTTTCGCATTATAATCAGTGACAAACATGTAACAATATGTACTAGACATGTATCTCTCACACCTCGTGTACTGTATATGCCATCTTTATATCAACAATGTATCTCTTAAATCTTTTGTACCATATTATGTAATAAAATATACCTATTGGTAAAAACAAGAATGAAAAGATGGGGGGGGTAGGGGAAGTGGAATATTCAAATGGCTTCAGGAAAAATTCCAAATATTCTTCCTTGAAGCCTTTTTATCCACTTCTCCCGCATCCTATATATATATATATATATTTTTTTTTTCAACAAGTCGGCCGTCTCCCACCGAGGCAGGGTGACCCAAAAAGAAAGAAAATCCCCAAAAAGAAAATACTTTCATCATCATTCAACACTTTCACCACACTCATACATAATCACTGTCTTTGCAGAGGCGCTCAGATACGACAGCTGAGAAAAGTCCCTCCCAGCTGTCACTATCTCAGACCCCTCCTTTAAAGTGCAGGCATTGTACTTCCCATTTCCAGGACTCAAGTCCAACTAAATCAATTAAGTGGTTTCCCTGAATCCCTTCACACAATGTTACCCTGCTCACACTCCAACAGATCGTCATGTCCCAAAAACCATTCGTCTCCATTCACTCCTATCTAACACGCTCACACATGCTTGCTGGAAGTCCAAGCCCCTCGCCCACAATACCTCCTTTACCCCTTCCCTCCAACCTTTTCTAGGACGACCCCTACCCGGCCTTCCTTCCCCTACAGATTTATACGCTCTCCAAGTCATTCTACTTTGATCCATTCTCTCTAAATGACCAAACCACCTCAACAACCCCTCTTCAGCCCTCTGACAAATACTTTTAGTAACTCCACACCTTCTCCTAATTTCCACATTCCGAATTTTCTGCATAATATTTACACCACACATTGCCCTTAGACAGGACATCTCCACTGCCTCCAGCCTCCTCCTCGCTGCAGCATTTGCAACCCATGCTTCACACCCATATAAGAGTGTTGGTACCACTATACTTTCGTACATTCCCTTATTTGCCTCCATGGCTAACGTTTTTTGTCTCCACAGATACCTCAATGCACCACTCACCTTTTTTCCTTCATCAATTCTATGGTTAACCTCATCCTTCATAAACCCATCCGCTGACACGTCAACTCCCAAATATCTGAAAACATTTACTTCTTCCATAATCCCTCTCTCCAATGTGATATCCAATTTTTCTTTATTTAAATCGTTTGATACCCTCATCACCTTACTCTTATCTATGTTCACTTTTAACTTTCTACCTTTACATATATATATATATATATATATATATATATAATCATCGTCTATGGTCTCCTCTCCTATAATTGGAGTTAAAATTCGTCTCCTCTCTCCACACCATCCACCCTCTCGCTATTACTACTACAACCTGCACAATATCTCCCTCTTACTCCCCTCACCCTTATGCCTCTCGACTTCGTCTCCCCTATGACTGATTTCCCCTCATTGCCCAGCCAACCCCAGCAACCCCTCGCCCCAGTTGTTACAACTTGGAATTTCAGTGCTACCTCAGATTAATTATCGTTCTTTATTACGAATATAATTACAGTACTGTGTACAATGGACAAAGATACATATATATAAATATATATATATATATATATATATATATATATATATATATATATATATATATATATATATATATATATATATATATATATAAGTTCTGAAGCTCAACTTCAGGTTTAAAGCTTCAGGTTTCAGTTTCAGGTCTTGAAGGGTGAGCACCTGATCTTAAAGCCAGGCAATAGCTTCAGGTGTTCAGACGCTCAAAGAGTATCGCTTGAATTTACATAATGGGGCGGAAAGTACATTGCATATCAGTTGCAGGTGTCCATGGCAGGTGTTTGCTAAAGTCATTTCCTGTCCTCCTTGGGCGAAAGGTCTTTTTCCTGACGTTTCTCTCGGTCGTGGATGTCTCTTTGGCCTCCTCAGGTATTCTAAAAATTTCTCTCTACTGTCCATTGTGATCCAGAGTTGTCCTCTCTCTAAACTACGTGAATTAAACTATGTTATTTGGATTTTTTCATTTTGGTTATTATTATTTTTATTATTATTATTATTATTATTATTATTTTATTACAAGTTTTATTTATTATTATTATTATTATTATTATTATTATTATTATTATTATTTTATTACAAATATTATTTAATTATTTTATTATTATTTGTTATTATTTAATTATTTTATTATTATTTGTTATTTAATTATTTTATTATTATAATTATTATTATTATTACAAATATTATTATTAGATAATTATTACAATTATTATTATTATTATTATTTATTTCCTCTAGGTTCATTACCTTATGAAAATTTTGTTTTTTGCAGTTTTTCTTCTATGGTCTTGATGTAGATATATAAATAGATTTACATACTTTTAAAAATATTTTACAAGTATAGGTATCCATACAAAGGCATGCCTATTTATAAATATGTGTATACATATATATGAGGATATGTATTCAAGGAGAGAAATGTAGTCATGAATATTAGTATTCATGACTTACCATAATGTATATAGGGTGAATAATAGGATGAAATTTTTATTAGTGAATGTGTGTGTGTGTGTGTGTGTGTGTGTGTGTGTGTGTTGCCAACTGTCAAAATCACTTGTCGATGAACACTTAATCAGATGGACGAGTTAGTTACAAGATGTCAAAGGCTCTTGTCAATAGACATCTGGTCTGTTAGTTAGTTACCATTTTGTCCTAGGCACATGTCGATTAGACACTAGGCCTATGTGTGTTTGTGTGTGTACTCACCTATTTGTGGTTGCATTGGTCGAGTCATAGCTCTTGGCCCAGCCTCTTCACTGGTTGCTACTAGGTCCTCTCTCTCCCTACTCCATGAGCTTTATCAATCCTCGCCCTGTTAGTTACCATTTTGTCCTAGGCACATGTCGATTTGACACTAGGCCTGTTGTATGTATGTGTGTGAGTGTGTGTGTGCGTGTGTGTGCGTGCACATAAAAAGCGAATATTTTTGCCTTCTTACTAATAATAGCGTTCATATCTCCTGCATTCATACATGCACCTTCATTCATGCATCTATCTGTATTCATACCTTCATTCGTATTCATACCTGTATTCGAAGAAGCTCTCGTATGTTTGCCTGAGTGTAAATTCTTTCCTGTGTGCACATGTGTCTTCCTTCAAAGCAAATAAAATATACTAGGAAATAGACAGATGGACACCCACCTTATGTCTTACTTTACTGCATATCTTTTTTTTTTTTAACTTTCTAAATGATTCTGGTTTTACTCTGAGTACTAAAGCAATGCTAGTATTTATTGCCACCTGGTCAATGAACTTTTCTTCTGTCTCTGTCTGTCTGTCTCTGTCTGTCTGCCTGTCTCTGTCTGCCTGTCTCTGTCTGCCTGTCTCTGTCTGCCTGTCTCCGTCTGTCTGCCTGTCTCTGTCTGTCTGCCTGTCTCTGTTTGTCTGCCTGTCTCTGTCTGTCTGCCTCTCTTTTCACACAGGGTTTGACAAGGTTAGGTTAAGGATACTTAGCTTTATTGACAAGCTATTTACTACAAGTTAAGGATTCCTAACTTTATTGACAAGCTAAGAGCTGTTACGTACATCAGCTCATTTGAAAGCATTTTTATTGTTATGAAACATATAAGTAGGGAACAGGATGAAGTTGGAGCCATCTGTGGGCCAGCTGTGGGCCATCTGTGGGCCAGCATTTTCATTTGATCAACTGACTTTATCTCGTTGATATAATGTTGTACGAATGTGTTCCAGACTCGAGTCATCCTGGGGATAAATGATCTCAGATGAAGTGATGTCCTGAAGGGTACAACCAGAGTGAAGTTGCTGCTTGCTGCCCGTCTTGTGGTATAGAAGCTTGCTCTTCTCTCTCTCTCTCTCTCTCTCTCTCTCTCTCTCTCTCTCTCTCTCTCTCTCTCTCTCTCTCTCTCTCTCTCTCTCAAATACTTAATCTCTTCTAAGGAGTTGTCAATCTGAACGTGCCAAGATGCCTGACAGCGTAATATTTCATAGATTTTTTTCATCTTTTGAGACATGATGAAGCTTGAGAGTGTCGATAGGTGAGTGGTGGGTGCGTCGGGTGGTCGTCGGGTGGTAAGTGCGTCGGGTGGTAAGTGCGTCGGTGGGTGTGTGCGTTCTCCTGTGCCGAGGTAAGAGGTACGTGGCTGTGTGGTGGTCTGTCGGGATGTCTGTTAAGTAGACAGAGCTTTCCAAATCTACTGTGTTGATGTGTGTAGAGTGTACAGAGCCTTTATTTAAAGCAACGTTTCTTAGCCTGAGCGAAACATCGCTTTAATTAAAAGCATTGTTTTATAATTCACTCTCATAATGGTGTTTCCACATGCTTTTTTGAGAGTGGGGCAACAAGACCAAAAAAAATAAAAAAATACGCAAGAAAACACATAATACCGAGCAAATCTAAACCATAGGCCACGTTTCACACATTCTGAAACCCTTTCCTAAGCGAAATGTCGTTCACATGAAAGGCATGTTCCGAATTCCTCCCTAGTTGAGAGGTTCGTAATGGGGTATGGTTGGTGATTTTTCTGTTATATATCCCTCTCTTTTTTCACATATTCTTTTTTCTTTGTGATATGCTGGACGTGAGTTGGTATCCAGGTTATTTTGTGTAATGAGACTAAATTACTAGTCGTGTTGAGTGTAGTGTGTGTGTGTGTGGGTGTGTATGTGTGGGGTGTGTGTGTGTGTGTGGGGTGTGTGTGTGTGTGTGTGTATGTGGCTCCAAACCGAAAGATTACAGTGAAAATCGTCAGTATCACTATGGCTGACGAGTGCACTTGCGATCAGAGTGCGTGATGGGAGACACTGCCTTCCAGGTGTGAGTGTGTGTGGTGAGTGGTGGAACGGCCTTGGCTTCACACTGGCAGTGCTCTATTGATTAGAGGGAGCAAGGGTGGGCAACGCATACGTTAGTCAGCCCCGCCCACACACACACACACACACACACTCACACACACACACTCTTACCCTCACCCCCCCCCGAACCTTCACACTCTTTCCGCCCAATTATCTCACCAGATCATGGCCTCATAAACAAATTCTCAATAGATTACCTTCTACACCTCCCCGAGTGATTATCTATTAACGCTGCAGAAATAGAATGATCAATATCATGCACTATAAACATGCCCAGGGAAAAAATAATCCAGGAAGACAAAAAATACATATATATGTCTTATTTTTATTATAATTATTTTATTTACTACTATTATTCCAGCACTTCAGAATAGGAGATACTCAGGTATGAGCTGTAGGGAGACGAGCTCCAGTTCCTCGTATGAAAAGCCCATGAGGGGCTGTTATCATTCGTAATCATCATACAGGCTATATATTTACATTATTTTATTATCTCACCAATGATTTTTATACCCTGAGCCTCTTTTTACTTTTTTAGTAAATTATTAGCGTACTCGTGACTTTTGGTCTGATGTAAGTTACTTGTATTTTTATAGTTGTTATTGGTATATAAAAATTATATCTGTTCTGAGATCATTGTAAAAATTGTTGAATGTTTATGCACAAAGCCTAAAGAATAGGGTACTTATTAACTTACCAATGACTTTTAATCGGACCCACGCTACACGGGAATTAGAGTTGTGGAAGTCAACACGGCAGCGGTACACATGCGCATCCTCCACGGAAGTGCTTATGATGTGCATCGCCGGTGGGTTGAGGTGTGCCATGTAGTGCGCACGCCCCTGGTACACCTGGGGATCCGCCCACGACACCCCGCTCACGCCCAGTCGCTGATCATAACTGAGGAACCAGAGAAAATGGGAGTTACAGAAAACGAAAACTTTGGTGTTAAGGGTAAACTTATTCAATGCTGGGAGAGTGAAGAGAAAACGGGTATTACAGAAAACGAAAATTTTGTCTGGTGTTAAGGGTAAACTTATTTAATGCTGCGGGAGAGAAAAATGGGTATTACAGAAAACGAAAATTTTGTCTGGTGTAAAGGGTAAACTTATTCAATGATGTGGGAGAGAAAACGGGTATTACAGAAAACAAAAATTTTGCTGCTATGGGTAAACATATATAAAGCTGACAAACCAGAGAAAATGGGTATTACAGAAAATGGATCTTTTTGAGTTTGTCAAGGGTAAATGCATTAAGTTTTATTCAGGTACAGGTACACGTAAATACAGTTACATAAATCATCATGCATAGCAGCATATATGTAAATTACCTATAACCCAAAAAAGTCAGACAAAGTGACTTATTTTCATTGGAGTCCTTGTTAATATCTTCCTATTTAAACCTCAACAGTTAAAATAGCTAAGTTACTCAATTATGTGAAATACAGTTATAATAAAAGGAGATATATTAATAATAAAGTAAACTGAGTTATTTACAATAACATTAAAAAGAGAATTAAATAATAGTAATAGGTACATGTAAACTATACAAGAACTCACTCTCCTCCCTTTCTGTAGCTATATTCATTAGGTACCTTTTGGCTTTCTAAGCTGGCTCTTGCTATGACTGGCTTTGACATGTGCAAGCAGTCTGTTCCACTCCTTTATTGCTGTACAATAAAAGGCATTTGAAGCCTGACCACCTACTGTGGGTACTGCAAAGATGTGTTCCCTTACCCTGGCACTATGATTGCTTTGGCTCCCAACCTTGACAAATTAGGCAGCAAAATATTCTGGACTCGTAGGCAATTTTGTAAATATGATTTAACTTCAGTTGTTTTACTCTGTCTTTAACATTCATCATATCCAATTGTTGTAATTCATCCTGGCCTACATGCTCTCATGGACCCAGGTCCAGGATGAATCTCACCATTTTGTTCTGGGTGATTTGTAGTCTATCATTTTTTTTTTTTTGCTAAGGCAGAGTACCATGAACAGCAGTAGTAGTCCACATGACATTGTATAAGGGCTAGCCATAGAGTCCTGCGAGCCTCAGTAGGTAGACACTGTGCTTGTCGGTAGAGAAACTTCGGTCTGGCATTCGCTTTCTTTTAACAGAATAATATAATTGTTGTAATCAAAACTAAGCGTTAAACCCGCAAGGGTCATACAGCTTCCAGAATAATTTATTATTTTTGGTAACTGACAATGATAAAACAGACCAAAACTAACTTAGAAACCTCCTTTTTACCGTGGCACCTTTCCTCTTGGACTCTTCATATTAAGGTCAATACAGCTTAA
Source organism: Cherax destructor (assembly GCA_009830355.1). Lineage (NCBI taxonomy): Eukaryota > Metazoa > Arthropoda > Malacostraca > Decapoda > Parastacidae > Cherax > Cherax destructor. The sequence continues at coordinate 195,387 of WNWK01000095.1, read as the reverse complement.
ACCGTGGTTTAAAGTCTCACCTATCTGCGTTTTACCTAATTATATTTACAGAAGTGGAGCTATGAGAACTTCTGAACTTTTTCTAGTTTCTGGATATGATGCTGTGGGCTTCCTGCTGGCGCTGCATACTCTACTGTGTTTCGTAATCAGTGTTTCGATTGACTGTTGTGGTCCAAGAATGCCGTCCGTCAGTCAGTTTCACATTAATAACATTAGGTATGTTGCTTTTGAGGTAATCTGGCGATATACGCTATTTTGTAAATACCTTTATTTCTCCGTGAGTGGTTTTCAGCCTATTACTCTAAGTTTTTTGTTGCCTTTCATATGTGAATGAGCAAGCGAGTGAGATGGTCAGTGAGTGTGCGAACGAATTAGTAAATAAGTGACTGAGTGAAGGATTGCGTGAGTGATTCTACCTTCTCAAGAATCTCATTTCCTCAAGTATATAAGTCAATTTGCGACGATATACTTTCTACCTTCCATCCAGTGCCACTTCCTTGTTGGTGTGCGACTTCCGCCTCCTGTTCCACTTGTTGACATCTGAGTGTGTGTGTGTGTGTGTGTGTGTGTGTGTGTGTGTGTGTGTGTGTGTGTGTGTGTGTGTGTGTGTGTGTGTGTGTGTGTGTGTGTGTGTGTGTGTGTGTGTGTGTGTGTGTGTGTGTGTGTGTGTGTGTGTGTGTGTTTGTGTTTGCAACTACACAGTTACTACCTCCATAAGTTGTAGAGAGAATACGAGCATTTTCCAGCAGATGCTGAGAGTCTACAGAAGCCAGCATGAACGTCGTGTTTGACTCAGAACGCACCTGAACGAGGACTCCGGAGCTCAAAAGAACGTGAAATAGAAGTCTGCTGGCGGGCGCTAGTGTTCCAAGGCACTCGCCTTGCAGTAAAAAGCAAGTAATCCCACACAGACTTGCTCCCAAAAGCTGAACATTAATTCTGAAGTTGGAATGCGTGGGAATGTGTTTTCTTTGAAAGCAAAGAACCTGTTGTGGTGAAGCTTGTGGGAATGAAAGAGAGAGAGAGAGAGAGAGAGAGAGAGAGAGAATAAATTAGAAAGTACACACACACCAGTTACTTTCAGCAAAGATCTATCGACTACCATCTCCACTGACGACTATCTACTATTATCCAGAGGTTTGAGTCAGGTATATCTCAGTAAAAGCATATTTTCTACAACCCTTGGTGTAATTTTGAATTCAGCTCCTTAATATGTAACCAATTTATGGATCTTGAATTCAAATAAAAAAAATTACATGTTATTGACTTCTTTTAAGTACGTCTATTTTAAAACATCATAATATTAAGATGTTTATAATTGAAGACACCGATTTAATAACAAAATCAAGATTTAAAAAAAAACTAGACATTTCTTTCCCTAAGATCGATTTAATAAACGAGAATTATTATTATTATTATTATTATTATTATTATTATTATTACTTATAGCAGTAGTAGTAGCAGAAGTAATAATAGAATTATTACAATTATTATTATTATTATTATTATTATTATTATTATTATTATTATTATTATTATTATTATTATTATTATTATTATTATTATTATTATTTTTATTATTATTTTACAGTTCATAATGTTGTTATAATCCAACAATCTTCATATTATTTTGTTAGTCACGCACGGAGGGCCCGGGTTCAATTCCCGGCGGGGCCGAAACATTTCGAAGTGTTTCGTTACACACACACACACACATACAACAGGCCTAGTGTCTAATCGACATGTGCCTAGGACAAAATGGTAACTAACTAACACACACACACATACACACACACGTGCGTGTGGGGCCAAAAAGCGTCTGGAAAATGGAAGGTAATCAGATTCTATCTATGGAAGGGAAAGTGAGCTGCAGTTCCTTGGTTCAAGAGCCCTTCACCGGCTTCAGGGTATATCTCCTGTCTTGAAGAGACGGTATATCCATGTTTCTCGTAGGATAGACAGGTAGCAAAGGACCTCCATCACCCCAATAAAGTCTGTCAATTTGAGGAAGTGAATCAGAATGTCGACAGTGTATGATTGTCATAGAAGAGACTGTCAGCTGTGAAGGTGGCCCTGTTAGCAGTGAAGGTGGTCCTGTCAGCTGTGAAGGTGGTCCTGTCAGCTGTGAAGGTGGTCCTGTTAGCTGTGAAGGTGGTCCTGTCAGCTGTGAAGGTGGTCCTGTCAGCTGTGAAGGTGGTCCTGTCAGCTGTGAAGGTGGTCCTGTCAGCTGTGAAGGTGGTCCTGTTAGCTGTGAAGGTGGTCCTGTCAGCTGTGAAGGTGGTCCTGTCAGCTGTGAAGGTGGTCCTGTCAGCTGTGAAGGTGGTCCTGTCAGCTATGAAGGTGGTCCTGTTAGCTGTGAAGGTGGTCCTGTCAGCTGTGAAGGTGGTCCTGTCAGCTGTGAAGGTGGTCCTGTCAGCTGTGAAGGTGGTCCTGTCAGCTGTGAAGGTGGTCCTGTTAGCTGTGAAGGTGGTCCTGTCAGCTGTGAAGGTGGTCCTGTCAGCTGTGAAGGTGGTCCTGTCAGCTGTGAAGGTGGTCCTGTCAGCTATGAAGGTGGTCCTGTTAGCTGTGAAGGTGGTCCTGTCAGCTGTGAAGGTGGTCCTGTCAGCTGTGAAGGTGGTCCTGTCAGCTGTGAAGGTGGTCCTGTCAGCTGTGAGGTGGTCCTGTCAGCTGTGAAGGTGGTCCTGTCAGCTGTGAAGGTGGTCCTGTCAGCTGTGAAGGTGGTCCTGTCAGCTGTGAAGGTGGTCCTGTCAGCTGTGAAGGTGGTCCTGTCAGCTGTGAAGGTGGTCCTGTCAGCTGTGAAGGTGGTCCTGTCAGCTGTGAAGGTGGTCCTGTCAGCTGTGAAGGTGGTCCTGTCAGCTGTGAAGGTGGTCCTGTCAGCTGTGAAGGTGGTCCTGTCAGCTGTGAAGGTGGTCCTGTCAGCTGTGAAGGTGGTCCTGTCAGCTGTGAAGGTGGTCCTGTCAGCTGTGAAGGTGGTCCTGTCAGCTGTGAAGGTGGTCCTGTCAGCTGTGAAGGTGGTCCTGTCAGCTGTGAAGGTGGTCCTGTCAGCTGTGAAGGTGGTCCTGTCAGCTGTGAAGGTGGTCCTGTCAGCTGTGAAGGTGGTCCTGTCAGCTGTGAAGGTGGTCCTGTCAGCTGTGAAGGTGGTCCTGTCAGGGGCTGTATGAAGGTGGTCCTGTCAGCTGTGAAGGTGGTCCTGTCAGCTGTGAAGGTGGTCCTGTCAGCTGTGAAGGTGGTCCTGTCGAGGTGGTCTGTGCGAAGGTGGTCCTGTCAGCTGTGAAGGTGGTCCTGTCAGCTGTGAAGGTGGTCCTGTCAGCTGTGAAGGTGGTCCTGTCAGGTGAGGGGCCTGTGTGTAAGGTGGTCCTGTCAGCTGGGTGATGTCAGTGTGAGTGGTCCTGTCAGCTGTGAAGGGGCTGTCAGCTGTGAAGGTGGTCCTGTACTGTAAGGTTGTAGCTGTGAAGGTGGTCTGTCAGCTGTGAAGGTGGTCCTGAGTGGAAGTGGTCCTTGTCAGCTGTGAAGGTGGTCCTGTCAGCTGGGTGTCGATGTGAAGGTGGTCCTGTCAGCTGTGAAGGTGGTCCTGTACGTGAGGGGCCTGTCATGTGAAGGTGGTCCTGTCAGCTGTGAAGGTGGTCCTGTCAGCTGTGAAGGTGGTCCTGTCAGCTGTGAAGGTGGTCCTGTCAGCTGTGAAGGTGGTCCTGTCAGCTGTGAAGGTGGTCCTGTCAGCTGTGAAGGTGGTCCTGTCAGCTGTGAAGGTGGTCCTGTCAGCTGTGAAGGTGGTCCTGTCAGCTGTGAAGGTTGGAGGGAACTACTGGGTGATGTAAGGTTGGAGGGGACTACTGGGTGATGTAAGGATGGAGGGAACTACTGGGTGATGCAAGGTTGGAGGGAACTACTGGGTGATGTAAGGTTGGAGGGAACTACTGGGTGATGTAAGGTTGGAGGGAACTACTGGGTGATGAAGGTTGGAGGGAACTACTGGGTGATGTAAGGTTGGAGGGAACTACTGGGTGATGTAAGGTTGGAGGGAACTACTGGGTGATGTAGGTTGGAGGGAACTACTGGGTGATGTAAGGTTGGAGGGAACTACTGGGTGATGTAAGGTTGGAGGGAACTACTGGGTGATGTAAGGTTGGAGGGAACTACTGGGTGATGTAAGGTTGGAGGGAACTACTGGGTGATGTAAGGTTGGAGGGAACTACTGGGTGATGTAAGGTTGGAGGGAACTACTGGGTGATGTAAGGTTGGAGGGAACTACTGGGTGATGTAAGGTTGGAGGAACTACTGGGTGATGTAAGGTTGGAGGAACTACTGGGTGATGTAAGGTTGGAGGGAACTACTGGGTGATGTAAGGTTGGAGGGAACTACTGGGTGATGTAAGGTTGGAGGGAACTACTGGGTGATGTAAGGTTGGAGGGAACTACTGGGTGATGTAAGGTTGGAGGAACTACTGGGTGATGTAAGGTTGGAGGGAACTACTGGGTGATGTAAGGTTGGAGGGAACTACTGGGTGATGTAAGGTTGGGAGGGAACTACTGGGTGATGAGGTTGGAGGGAACTACTGGGTGATGTAAGGTTGAGGGAACTACTGGGTGATGTAAGGTTGGAGGGAACTACTGGGTGATGAAGGTTGGAGGGAACTACTGGGTGATGTAAGGTTGGAGGGAACTACTGGGTGATGTAAGGTTGGAGGAACTACTGGGTGATGTAGGTTGGAGGGAACTACTGGGTGATGTAAGGTTGGAGGGAACTACTGGGTGATGAAGGTTGGAGGGAACTACTGGGTGATGTAAGGTTGGAGGGAACTACTGGGTGATGAAGGTTGGAGGGAACTACTGGGTGATGTAAGGTTGGAGGGAACTACTGGGTGATGTAAGGTTGGAGGGAACTACTGGGTGATGTAAGGTTGGAGGGAACTACTGGGTGATGTAAGGTTGGAGGGAACTACTGGGTGATGTAAGGTTGGAGGGAACTACTGGGTGATGTAAGGTTGGAGGGAACTACTGGTGATGTAATGTGAGGGAATACTGGTGATGAGGTTGGAGGAACTACTGGGTGATGTAAGGTTGGAGGGAACTACTGGGTGATGTAAGGTTGGAGGGAACTACTGGGTGATGTAAGGTTGGAGGGAAGAGTTGATGTTATGGAAATAATCTCACGTTTAGTCTGATAAAAACACAAAAGCCGCAACTGGAAACTTTAGACAACGTTTCGCCCACACCTTAGGCCTTGTCAGTCCTATTATAACACTTAAGTACTTGCCTAAATTATTATATTATTATTATTATTACTTGTACACAGGTGTAACCTTATCACCAATGTACTTACCTGTACATAGGTGTTTCATCACCAATGTACTTACCTGTACACAGGTGTTTCATCAGCACCAATGTACCATAGTGTGAGAACAGGGGAATCGTGTGGTGGAGAGTGTATGGTACATGGTAACGAAGCATTGTATCCAGCTACCACTTCCACTACGGACGTGTCCGTTTCTGTATCTGTCAGGAAAACAAATTACATTGAAAATTATCCTCACACGTACAAAAAAAATACATGTAAAAATGTTTACATCATAAACATTTCACATACAGAACGTACACAGTACAAACACACTCTGATATAAACATGGAACAAACGCATACAAAGCGTACTCAACATAAGCTCTCACATACGCATATACGCACGTAAAAAGGTACAAAAGAAATGACAAGGCACAATGCCGTGATTGGAACAATACATAAATAATCTGTGTGACAGGTTATGGTCCTCGTTGGTCCGAAACGTCGAAATACGTTTTATCCTCTTAGATGCCTGTTATTTGTGCCAAAGGTACACAATTTTGCATATGCAAAAAAATTATACAAAATAAGCATATATCCCAACAATTTATGTGCCCATGGAAAGGCGCCCATCGACCTTAAAGTTTCCCCCCACCCCCACCCAAAAAATATCCGATGACCCCCCCCCCCCCAAATCCAAAATAAACACAAAATGAATTTTTAATAAACTGTGAATTTTGAACTTTCAGTTCCACACTGAAGTTATATCATATTATCCTTTCTCTCTTAATTAGACTTATCACCATGATTTTTAAAGGGGGTAGAGGGGTAAGCCAGTGGAAGGCCTCGGTCAGATGACCAAAAGCTCCAGCTGTGGGTCATCATATGACTAAGACCCGCGTCAGGAAACACTTGTCCTTTTTCCCGATAAACCTTACCTAACTTAACCTAACCTTACCTAACCTAACCTAACCTAACCTAACTTAACCTAACCTTACCTAACCTAAAATAAACTAACCTTGCCTACCCTAACCCTTCCACTCAAATCCTAGCACGCGCACACTCACTGAAGGAAAAGGATCTTGGGGTATGTATAATACTGAGCACATCTCCTGAAGCACACATCAACCAGATAACTGCTGCAGCATATGGGCGCCTAGCAATCTTGAGAATAGCGTTCCGATACCTTAGTAAGGAATCGTTTAAGACTCTGTACACCATATACGTCAGGCCCATACTGGAGTATGCAGCACCAGTTTGGAACCCACACCTGGTCAAGCACGTCAAGAAATTAGAGAAAGTGCAAAGGTTTGCAACAAGACTAGTTCCAAAGCTAAGAGAAATGTCCTACGAAGAAAGGTTAACGAAAATCGGCCTGACGACACCAGACGACAGGAGGGTTAGGGGAGACATGATAACGACATATGTACAAAATACTGCGAGGAATTGACAAGGTGGACAGAAACAGGATGTACCAGAGATGGGACACAGAAACAAGGGGTCACAATTGGAAGTTGATGACTCAGATGAGTCAAAGGGATGTTAGGAAGTATTTCTTTAGTCATAGAGTTCTCAGGAAGTGTAATAGTCTGGGAAGTGATGTTGTGGAGGCAGGAACCATACAGAGTTTTAAGACGAGGTATGATAAAGCTCATGGAGCAGGGAGAGAGAGGACCTAGTAGCGGTCAGTGAAAAGGCGGGGCCAGGAGCTAAGTCTCGACCCCTGCAACCACAATTAGGTGAGTACACACACGCGCACAAACACACACGCGCACAAACACACACGCGCGCACACACACACACACACACACACACTAGCTGGTTGAAAATTTGTAACCAAACCAGAGTTTAAAAAAAAAACTCAGTTATTCTCTTTGACGCAAAAGCAAAAGTTCCGTCTATGTTCTTGCTTGAAAAAAAATTACAAATTTTTAATTTTCATGTTGATCTTGACTGGAGTTAAAAATGTATTCTGTTTACAACTTAAAATTTACTCACTTTTACAGTTTTTTTTAACAATTCATTAAAAAAAATTATTTACTATATATATATATATATATTATTCATCCCAATAGGGTCGGAGACCCATGGAGCATGGGGCAAGTGTGCTCTAAAGTTTCTCAAGGAGCTGGGTGGAAAACTCATCATAGAAACCAAGGACCACAGGGCGACCAGCTTCCTGTTTCAGAGACTCAGTGTTGCGATCCAGAGGGAAATGCCTGCAGTATTCTGGGCACGCGGCCCACTGCCGGGAGTTGAACGAAGTATTTGACATGTAGCTCTGAGTTGTTATCTATGTTGTATATATATATATATATATATATATATATATATATATATATATATATATATATATATATATATATATATATATATATATTCTTTCTTCTTTCAACACGTCGGCCGTTTCCACCGAGGCAGGGTGGCCACCGAGGCAGGGTGGCCACCGAGACAGGGTGGCCACGAGGCAGGGTGGCCACCGAGGCAGGATGGCCACCGAGACAGGGTGGCCACCGAGGCAGGGTGGCCACCGAGGCAGGGTGGCCACCGAGGCAGGGTGGCCACGAGGCAGGGTGGCCACGAGGCAGGGTGGCCACCGAGGCAGGGTGGCCACCGAGGCAGGGTGGCCACCGAGGCAGGGTGGCCACCGAGGCAGGGTGGCCACGAGGCAGGGTGGCCACCGAAGCAGGGTGGCCACCGAGGCAGGGTGGCCCAAAAAAAAAACGAAAGTTTCTCCTTTTACATTTAGTAATATATACAGGAGAAGGAGTTACTAGCCCCTTGCTCCCGGCATTTTAGTCGCCTTTTACGACACGCATGGCTTACGGAGGAAGAATTCTGTTCCTCTTCCCCATGGAGAATATATATATATATATATATATATATATATATATATATATATATATATATATATATATATATATATAAAAATGTTGAGAGAGTCTGTAATATTGATCCACATACACACTGTAAGAAAGCATTCTCTCTCTCTCTCTCTCTCTCTCTCTCTCTCTCTCTCTCTCTCTCTCTCTCTCTCTCTCTCTCTCTCTCTCTCTCTCTCTCTTCACTCATCTCAAAAACACACACACACACACCGCTCCATCTTAATAACAATAATAACTAATTATATAAGACTGTCGTGACCTGACAATGGCTCAGAATTGGTTCGAAACGTCGTCCCAAGGTTCCTATGCTAAGTGTTGGCTTCTGGTGAATTGTTGCAGCCTCGGTATTGTTATTTTTCTTCTTCGTTGCCGTTTTATCTTTAGCGGTAACAGTAAACATTAACAAGATCACAAAACCCCAGCTGCAACTGGAAAACTAACACATGGAATGTTTTGCCCAGAGCGACGTTTCTGCAGCGATGCTGTCAGCTGTCTGAGGATTATCCGAACGAGGGTACTTGTGTGTGTGGGGGATGGGGTAGTGTCTAATCTCTCCTTTGGGGGATTACTCTCTCTCTCTCTCTCTCTCTCTCTCTCTCTCTCTCTCTCTCTCTCTCTCTCTCTCTCTCTCTCTCTCTCTCTCTTCTCTCTCTCTCTCTCTCTCTCTCTCTCTCTCTCTCTCTCTCTCTCTCTCTCTCTCTCTCTCTCTCTCTCTCTCTCTCTCTCTCTCTCTCTCTCTCTCTCTCTCTCTCTCTCTCTCTCTCTCTACCTTTTCGGAATTGTGTTTGGCAGTGTGGGGTTCCTTGCATTCTGTGTCAGATCTGCGTGAGGATCAAGTCTTAAAAGACTGACATGTCTGACGGAGGGTTGGGTCTGGTGGGGTATTGGTGTGATTCTGTATGTGCAAGTGTTTGTGTGTCTGTGTGTGGGTTTGTTCATATATGGGAAAAATAGTCAGAGATAGATAGGACAGCGTTAAGATGATGTGGGATCGAGCCTTCACCAATATTTGAGTTATATAACCCACAAAATTTAAAGTTCTATGAGCAAATTAACCACACACATGCATACACACACACACACACACACACACACACACACAACACACACACACACACACACACACACACACACACATATATATATACATAGTGTGAATTAAGGCAGCAGGGGAAAGAGTCACTGAAAAACGAAGGGTCTCTTAGTCAAGTTGTATACCAATTGCAGAGATGGAACTGTTAGGAGAAACTCACCTGAATGATTTGCTCTCAGAGTTAAAAGGGCAAGCTCTCACATCTGTAGAGCATGTTGCCACTAACATAGTTGCAGCTGCCTTTTCCATGATGGACGTGTCTCAACTGGATTGTTTGTTCAAGGGCCAAAGTTACAGCTGGGCTCGTTATCTATTCTGGAGCCTCTAGCATAGCTGGGGTCATCCACCCCTCCCAGAATGCGTATATCATTTAATTAAATTTTCTTCACTCACTCGTTGGATCCATTCAGTGAGTATAAGAAGGCTGTCAAGGCGACTTGGGTAACTGTACATATGTCAAGTCTGACTGGAAGTGTTGCGCACTCTTGCTGTGCCTACGGAAAGGTTTAAAACTTTTTCTAGCATGGACTCTGGAAAGGAGTCGTACTTTTCCAGTTTGGGGCTGACAAAGGATGGAGAGCATCGTAACAAGTAAACAAGCTTAGGAAAGGATAGGTATCTGGTGAGCAGATAGAGAATCATGGGCCTCATTGTCACGGATCCTGGTTTCCATCTCACCAGTAACATTAGACCCAAACTGGACACCAGAGTTTAAACAGTGGAATGAACCACCTTAACTTCTTCCAAGGCAGCTGTGACTTGTTCAGTAGTGTGTTTACTGTGTTTAGGAAGAAGTCTATATTTCCTACTTGTTCTTTGATAATTCTGATGTTTAACTAAAGGTATTCTCTAGTACACGCTAGTGTACCATTGTCCAAGAACCAGATATTAAAGCTCCATACTGTCACTTCAGCTTCACATTATTTCAGACTATGGAACAAATACTCTTCTCCAAGCTGTGGGACTGACCACCTCAAAAATACGTCTTCAAGGGTGATGGACTGATGACATCGCCTTCACATCTCTTCTGCTGCTACCAACTTTTCTGTACTCGACTGAAGAAGCCTACTGTGTAGGCGAAACGTTTCGAAATAAACATTCTGTTTATTTCATTTGTGTCTTACTTAACAGATATCAAGCTCGCCTGCGTATGCTTCACCTCACTTGTCTACAGTATATAAGCGACTTATTCACGCATATGCTGTATTCTTTTCAAGATTAATGGACTGATTACATCGACTCCGGGTTGAAGGACTGATTACCTCAAACTCCTTTTGATCTTCAATAGCCTTCTTTGTATAGAACTGATGAAGCCACTGTGTAACGAAACGTTTGCCCAATAAAGATACCCAAGTGTTGCATATGTGTCTAATTTATCAGCATGAAAGATATAGGTAAACCTTGTGAGCTCTGGCAGGAGATGCCCCGAGACATTCACGACAGCTACATACTTTAACTGAGGTGGAGTTCCCTTGGACAGCTGTCTCGTCACTGATGATTAGTCCGATTGCTCTTGCAATATCCCCCTCCTCTATTTTCCTGCCGATTTGTGCTTTCATTTTGGAGGTATCAGGGAAGCTTTGGCTTTCACTCTAGTGAGTGTTTTTCGCTCTGTGGGAGAGGCGGCCAAGAATGTTGTCACTGGGAAATGCATTTATTGCCCAAATGCTCGAAGCTGCTAGAGATGTCCCCATTCTGGATGAATAGCCAGGCAGGGACTGTCAAACATGAGTTATATACATACATATATATGCATACACACACAGATATTTAGTAGAGATATTTAGTAATAAGTGGCAGTGAATTAAAGGAGTAACATAGCTTATAATGATTTCAGTAAATCGATGGACTGTCTTTTGCTCAGCAAGAATAATAACTTATGAGACGAGAAATAATTACTCTCGCAGGAAGAGATTTGTTTTCGTTATCAACCTCAATAGATAACGAAATGAATATCAAATTTATTGATTACTTGTTTAAGAAATAATAGTTCTATGTTTTCCTCTCGTTTGTGCAAACAAGAAAGAGTTTCCAAATTCCTTCGACTGATTGCAGAGAGGATGTTAGAAGCAGTGGAAAGGCCGTTTGTGAGATTAAAGTACATTGTGGTTAATGTGTAATGTGGTTAATTAAGCCAAGATAAGTCTTAATTTGCGACTGTTAGTGATTGAACGGAAGAATGAAGTCTTGGTTCACCTACTTGCGTGCATCACGGTTCGAATCCCGGTCCGTTTAGTGTTTAAAATGTGTAAACTGATCGATGTTTAATGTAATTAATGTGTCATGTGATATCCAGTGCAGAAAAAAGGCGACGTAGATATTAAAATACCGCGTGGTGGAATTAAAGGTGGGGTTTCAATAGTCGATGAGGGATTGTTATGATGGTTCAGTCGCATAACAATTTTGGAGTAAGTTTTAATTAAGGTAGTAAAGACGTTTTACTGAGAATAGAACTTTATCGAGTCAGAACTTGATTATCTGATAAAGTTCTACACAGAACTAGACGTCTCGATAAAAGCTTCTCAGCTTTAGCCTTGAACATTTACATCCCATGTGAATAAAAAAAAGGGTATTTGAGAGGTTTGGAAGATGTGAAAAATGTGTTACTAAATAGGTAACTTAAGACACATGTGCGACACGTGAGAATTTTTCTGAATAACGATACGCAAGTGTTGCGTATGAGGTTTATATGAGAGTATTGGAACAACATAAGAGTGGGTATTACTGATGGATTAGTTATACTGCTGTGTACAATGGACTTCAGGTTTTGAAGTGGAGCGTTCCGTGTCTGCTGGTTCCGTGTCTGCTGGTTCCGTGTCTGCTGGTTCCGTTTCTGCTGGTTCCGTGTCTGCTGGTTCTGTGTCTGCTGGTTAAAAAAAAAAATGTACGGAGATGTTTTTGAATGACGCCATCACTGGTTACTATATTCCACGGAGATTCACCAGAAACATGCGTCAACTGGTGGTGTGAGAGAGAGAGAGAATTTTGTCTCGTGAATCAACTGAGATTCGTTGCCTCTCAAGTTCCTCTCATATATTCTTATCTACAGTCATTCATACCTTGATTATCTTCTTCATTAGCTTATGATCGCTCCATTGGTTTCAAAATTAGCTAAATGTACAGAGTGACTGATGGGTTTCAATACACGTGTTCTCAAATGCGAGTAGCATGTCTTTATACAGTGTTGTGAAGCCTCGTCCTGAATAGGCAGTCATATTTTGAATAGCCTAGCAATTGCGACCTGCTCTTATTTGGCCTCTAAAACGGACGATACTAGTATTTTCCAATACATTCTCTTTAACTCACTACATCCCATTTCAGGCCAACACAAATTCATCAGAATCTGAGGACGTAAAACATAACGTGCCCTAAATCCAAGACCAGTGAGGATTTTCTTATAACTGTATACAACCACAAGAGAAAAGTCTAACAAAAATACGCTTTCAACAATGCAATGGTTGCAACGCGCAGAATGGTAGGTCAAATAATATTTCTGACTCATATCTGAAAGGTCAAAGGGTCGTTTATCGTAACAATGGAGGTACATAAAGCAGAGAACTTTAATTCTTTATATATCAAAGTGTTATGGGAAAATGTTTCTCATACTAAACATTTCCTCCTAGAGTGAGGCGTGTCTGTCCTTCAAGAAAACGATGATGCTTGCAGAAAAGATAATCTTTTTTGGAAAAGACGGTGTTATTTTAAAGACTGTTATTTTAAAGACAGTGTTATTTTATAGACTGTTATTTTATAGACAGTGTTATTTTATAGACAGTGTTATTTTATAGACAGTGTTATTTTATAGACAGTGTTATTTTATAGACAGTGTTATTTTATAGACAGTGTTATTTTATAGACAGTGTTATTTTAAAGAAGACGGTGTTATTTTAAAGAAGACGATGATATTTTGAAGAAGGCAGTGTTATTTTGAAGAAGGCAGTGTTATTTTGAAGAAGGCAGTGTTATTTTGAAGAAGGCAGTGTTATTTTGAAGAAGGCAGTGTTATTTTGAAGAAGGCAGTGTTATTTTGAAGAAGGCAGTGTTATTTAAGAGAGGACAGTGTTATTTAAGAGAGGACAGTGTTAGGTTAGGTTAGGTAAGGTTCGTCAGGAAACAGGACAAGTGTTTCCTGACGCGGGTCTTAGTCAGATGATGACCCACAGCTGGAGCTTTCGGTCATCTGATAAAGGCCTTCCACTGGCTTACCCCTCCACTCCTTTAAAAATTAAGGTTATAATTATAACCACATTAAGACTGTTAATTTGGAAATGATAATGTTGATTTGGAAAACTCAATATTTTGGAAGTCAGTGTTATTTTTTAAACACGGGCTTTTCGAGTTTCCTTTATATATATTTATATATATTTATATATATTTCACTAAGTGTAAGATTGGACACCAGTAATCGATTTATACTCATAAATTAGAAAAAAAAAAAAGTTCGGAAAAAAAAAATATTTGAAAAAAAAAAAAAATAATCCCCCTAAGTTATGAGAATAATTATACGCAATTTTCTGTTTATCGGCAGGAACACTGTAAAGCAATTAATTTCATTATTACGCAGAATAACTTCCAGAGGGGAGGGGGGATAAATTATGACGTATGATAAAAAAATATTACGTATATTTTTTTACTCTAATTTAGAGGTGAGCTGTTATTCAGTCTCAGTTGATTTCAAAACCCAACCCTGTCTAAAATATGCTATTAATATTGGTAGAATTACCTACAATATGTTAAGTAAAAGGACACAAGTGCAACTAATATGACATTTTATTGTGGCAACGTTTTGCTCTCCAGGAGCTTTGTTAATAACTTGACAAAGCTCCTGGAGAGTGAAACGTTGCCACAATAAAATGTCACTTTAGTTGCATTTGTGTCCTTTTATTTAACATAAAAATATGCTAGCACCTCCCTGGATTTCACTCTCAACAGTCACCTAACGCCCAGATACCTATTTACTGCTGGGTGAACAGGGGTTGTAAGAACATCAGAAAGAAGGAACACTGCAGCAGGCTTACTGGCCCATGCGAGGCAGGTCCAAGTCTCCTACCGGCTTAAGCCAATGACCCCAACGTAGTTAAGTGTGAGGAATCTTGTCAGTAACTCGATTTGTTAAAAAATTAGACACTTGCAACATCTGGATGTCTTTATTTCTAGATGTTTCGCCCTCCATTGGCTTTATCAATACAAATTAAAGGTCTTAACCCTTTACCGAGCGGTATCATGTTCACGAAATCGTAATGACACGATTGTAAACAAACCATACCACGGGTGGGGGTTAGAACCCGCGGTCAGAGAGTCTCAAAACTCCAGACCGTCGCGTAAGCCACTGGGTCAGCTAGCTTCAATAAGATTCATCCAACTAGGTATATTTCTACACCATAGAAAGGTTAGCATAGGCACCACTGTGTCCACAAATGCAGGTTTTTACAGACGAATCTCCAGCTGTGAATCTTATTCAAGCTAGCTGGCCCAGTGGCTTACGCGACGGTCTGGAGTTTTGAGACTCTCTGACCGCGGGTTCGAACCCCACCCGTGGTATGGTTTGGTTAGCATCACGTTCACTCGGGAAGACTAGAATTATATACTAAAGAACACGGTGCTCATCACCAACTTCAAAACTGAGGGACTGATTACCTCGTCTTTTGTATATAGTTCTACAGTCTTCTCATTATGTCCTTGTATTTGTACTGATAAAGCCACTGGATGGAGAAACGTCCATAAAGATACCCAGATGTTGGAAATGACACAATGGAAAAATAAACACATAAGCAGTATAATGTGAGCCTTTATTGACAACGTTTCGCCCACACAGTGGGCTTTATCGAGTCACAAACAAATCTACCTGGGTGAAAGGGATGCGTACGAGGACCTTTCACCCAGGTAGGTCTGTTTGTTACTTGATAAATCCCACTGTGTGGGCGAAACGTTGTCAATAAAGGATCAAATTATACTGCTTATGTGTTTATTTTTCCATACCCCGATGTTGCATATGTTTCTAATTCTTCATATTGTCGGTACTACATACCATTCATGTACAAGTCTCGTTTTGCCAAGGATTCGAACCTGAGTCCTGTTCGTTGTGAGTCAGTCGCTCTTCCACCAAGCTACTGAGAAACGATTAAGATGATACAAAGATACGGAATCTTCCTTCAGGAACTCTGGCTGTATAACCCATACGATGTCTGGCAAGAGCCGATCAACAAAGCCGATTTATTAGGCGTTTACGTATTCCATGACTTTAGAGGCAAGAAAGACATGGTTGTCTGCTTCTTCCTGGAAGATTATGGGATTTTCAATCTTGATTTCCTCATAGATCATGACCGTGTTAATATTTATCCGTGGAAACATTGCGATCAAGTGACCTTATTTACACTCTGTCAAGGTAAACATTGGTTATAAATACATAAGAACATATTAATATTGGTAGAATTACCGACAATATGTTAAGTAAAAGGACACAAATGCAACTAATGTGACATTTTATTGTGGCAACGTTTCGCTCTCCAGGAGCGAAGAATAGCCGGTAAGAGGAAGATCTTGAGTCGAAGATAAAGAGCCGGGGCTAAACCCAGCCGCAAGGCATTGTGAAGCGGATGTACACGCAAGAAGGCTGGCGCTTATATACTGGCGTCAGGTGGATAGGGACGGGTAGCAGATAGGCGGGATTCTGCAGTGGTAGTAGGTCATACCCACTAGATGGCGAAACGTCCACATAACATTATATCACCATTTACCTATCAACAGAGCTTGATAACTCACTTACCATCATAAATGAACAAGTGTAGAGCGTTGTTCATTCTACTTTGTAATTAAATAAACGAACCCGATTTTTTTTTTCCAGCGATTCAGAGACCAGGGAGTAAATAAAGCGATTTTTTCTGAACCAGTGAATACGGGGAAAAAAACTGGAGTGCTATAAAGAATACAATTTCTGACAGCATCAAAGTTGCTCTCGTGTCCACATATATATATCAAAAAGTAATTTTTTTCTTTATTATTTATCCTGTATTCACTTAAATTTAATCTGATTGAATTTTCACATTTCAGAAACTACAAGAGAGATGGATAAACAGATAGATAGTAAAAGACCTAAGTGTGAGACTATCAGTTGAAAACTATAATAGTATAGCAGAAGGTTCTCTCCCAGCTGGTTCAGTGAGCAAGAACCGTGCTTGTCCACGGTTCCAATCTTCGGATACATTGAAAAATGAAAACACACACACACACACACACACACACACACACACACACACACACACACACACACACACACACACATATATATATATATATATATATATATATATATATATATATATATATATATATATATATATATATATATATATATATATATATATATATATTTATGGTGCGATCGTAAGAGGAGAGAGAATGAGGAGAGGGGGAAAAGCTATAACAGGCGATTGGGAAGAAATAAATGGAAGAGAAGGTAGAGAGCGATGATAGTAGAGCTGGAGGAACTGATGAGGGAAGGGGAGAGAAGAGAGGGATGGTAGAGGCTTGACGGGAGAGTAATAAAAAGAGTGGAAGACGAGGCATGAGAGAGGCTTTAGGGGAGAGAGAAGACACGAGATAACTAGAAGTGACAAGGGAAGAAGGTATATCTTAAAATAAAAGGGAGAGGGGGGGGGAATCTAAAAATAAATATAAGGGGAAGGGATGAACGAGCACTGAAAGCGAAATGAACATGTAAGGGAAGCAATGGAAGGGAAGAATGTTAAGTAAACAGGGCGAAAAGCGAAATGAAGAAGCTGTAGAACAATGGTTCCCAATATGGGGGCCGCGGACCTTCAAGGTGGGCCACGGACCCCACTGAGGTAACGCAAGGGGTCCCGCCATACTTCTCAGCAAGTATTGCTCCTCCAATATTTGTTTTGTATTAATGTTGGTAGAATTACCGACACAGGTGCAACTAATGTGACATTTTACTGTGGCAACGTTTCGCTCTCCAGGAGCTTCGTCAGGATTAGTTGTTCTTGTGTCCTTTACCTAACGGTGGAAATAAATGGTATAAATTACCATTTATTTATCTAACAGTATTTGTTGGCTCAATTAGCTTAGCCTAAAAATACATCTATAAGTATGTAGGGTTGTACGATTTTTTTTTTTTTTTTTGTAATTATAAAGAGGTCGTAGGAAAGGCTGAGAAGCCCTGACTTGGAGAAATGTGAGAGGAATGATAGAAGGAAGAACTTAATAAATAAGAAATACAGCAAACTGAGAGAGTGCAGACACGATCTGTGAGAAGAATGAGGGAGTAAACATAAACATATTATCGAAACTTATTAGAGTTAAAAATTCCCTCTATAAATAAAAATATAATGTGACACTAGAAAAGCTAATAAATAAAAGATTCACATGTTTTTAAAAGTTGCCTCTTTCAAAAAAAAAAAAAAAATTACAAACTATAGAAAGTTCCAGCTAAAACTTGACGTGTGCAAAATTTGGGAAACTTCATTGAGGTAATTTTGCACATGTGTTTTTCTTCAAATTGTCAAAACTTGACGTGGTAGCCACGTCAAGTGATTAGAGATGAAGCATTAACAGGGAGATTAAGCATTAACAGGGAATTTTTTGACGACCTGAGTCGTCAAAAAAGGGTAGTGTGA
>WNWK01000095.1:145000-175000 GCA_009830355.1 Cherax destructor | reverse complement strand
TACTGGAGCCTACACTTTCTCCTGTACTGGAGCCTACACTTTCTCCTGTACAGGAGCCTACACTTTCTCCTGTACTGGAGCCTACACTTTCTCCTGTACTGGAGCCTACACTTTCTCCTGTACTGGAGCCTACACTTTCTCCTGTACTGGAGCCTACACTTTCTCCTGTACAGGTGCCTACACTTTCTCCTGTACTGGAGCCTACACTTTTTCCTGTACTGGAGCCTACACTTTCTCCTGTACTGGAGCCTACACTTTCTCCTGTACTGGAGCCTACACTTTCTCCTGTACTGGAGCCTACACTTTCTCCTGTACTGGAGCCTACACGCAGTGTTCATGGCAGATTAGAGTTTTTACCTTGAGGACAACTTTAAACGTATAATAGTGACCTAATGAACACAAAAATCGTGATTTTCCACAAATCTTGAGAAAGGTGAGTGCTTGGGCCAGTAGGCCTGCAGCAGTGTTCCTTCCTACTGAAGTTGGTGTGACTTGGACCTGCCTAGCATGAGCCAGTAGGTCTACTGAAGTGCTTATATCTTATGTTCTTAAGAACGGCCTCTTTGGCCCTCTAATTGAATAATTGCTTCGTCATCCTATAGACTTAGCGCTATATTAACCAAATATATATTATATAATATTATAGACATTACGTGTCATGGTATGAAAAGTTTCTAAATTTGCAAAACATCGAACTAATAAGATATGCAAATTAGCGTAACGCGATATGTATTCAATAAAAAGTAAATATACAAAAAATCTCTAAAATTAATACATACAATTTCATTTAACAAGCAATTAAGCCATAACGAGCGTGAATATTTGCGTTGAGAGATTTATCTCCTGCGCGAGCGAGTAACACAGGCTGCCTCCCACCGTGGTAGGGGGATGCGGAAAAAGAGGATACACTTTTGCCATCATTCGTTCGATCTCTGTCTTGCCAGAGGCGTGATGGTATTACGATTTAGATGACCTTGCAAACTGTAGCATCCTCCTCCCGCTTCATTAGAGTGCAGACACTGTGCTTCCAGCTAACTGGTTTCCCTGAATTAATTCATAAATGTTACCTTGCTCACACTCCAACAGCATAGCAAATCATAAAAATTCACTTACCTCCACTGCTGTCTAACAAGATGACACAAGCCTGTTGGATGTCCAAGCCTCTAGCACACTAAACCTTCATTACCCCGTCCCTCTAACATCTCCAAGGGCGGCCCCTACAACTCCTTCCCTCCACGCCAGATTTCTTCACCCCTACTTATCCTAATTTCCTCCAATCTCTTTAAATATCCAAACCACCTCAACAACGCCTCCTCAGCCCTCTGAATAATATTGACTCAGACTTTCTGAAGCATTTCCTGAAAAACTTCATTTTTTTTTAGCTGAAATATACCAATATATAACCTACCTAAAAAAATAATAAAATTTCGCTTACTTTTACCGTAAAATTCAATTGCAGCAATTCTGATTAAAAAAATTATAATTTATGTATTTTAACATAAAAAAAATGGGTAACCACACACTGTTTTATAATCTCCAAGCTCCTAATTCTCTACATAATATTCACTTCTCATATTGTTCTCAAATACGACATCCTCCACTGCTTCCAGCATCCTTCTTGCTGTAACGTTTAAAACCCCTAACTCACACCTATGCAACACTGTTAACATAAGAACATAAGAAAGAAGGAACACTGCAGCAGGCCTACTGGCCCATGCGAGGCAAGTCCAAGTCTCCCACCGGCTTAAGCCAATGCCCCGACCCAGCCAGGTCAGGTTACATCCACTTAAGGAAGGAGCACGGCATCTGACCTAGTAGCACAAACTAGTCAGGTCCAACTCACACCCACCCGCACCCACTCATATAAAAATAAACACATAAGCAGTATGACAACGTTTCGCCCACGCAGTGGGCTTTATCGAGTCACAAACAGATTCAACAACTTCAACCAGAACAACGGCTTTTACAACATAGCTGAACCTATTGCCAAGAAACTTCCTCATCGCTATCCCACATAGAACTTAAGAATGGAACACTGCAGAAGGTCTACCCATATACTTGTCCAATCTCTTTTTAAAGCTACCCAAGGTTTAAGACTCACAAATCCTACTTTGAAGACTCACATGCAGCATTCTCCACCTGACTCAGCATTCTCCACCTGACTCAGCATTCTCCACCTGACTCAGCATTCTCCACCTGACCCAGCATTCTCCACATGACTAAATCCTATAAATACTCATGTATCTTGTATCCAGGTAGATCTGTTTGTGACTCGATAAAGCCCACTGCGTGGGCGAAACGTTGTCATCAATAAAGGATCACATTATACTGCTTATGTGTTTGTTAAATTAGACACATATGCAACACTTGGGTATCTTTATTGAGGAAACGTTTCGCCACACAGTGGCTTCATCAGTCCAATACAAAGAAGAAAGTAGTAATAAAAGGAGGAGTTTGAGGTAATCAGTCCCTCGGCCTGGAGTCGATGTGTTCAGTCCATCAATCTTGAAGTAAATACAACATAAGGCAAATAGAAGTTGCTTATATACTGTAGACAGGTGAACACATCGACTCCAGGCCGAGGGACTGATTACCTCAAACTCCTCCTCTCCTTATACCTTCCTGCTTTGTATTGGACTGATAAAGCCACTGTGTGGCGAAAGGTTTCTTCAATAAATATACCCATATGTTGTTCAAGAATTTTATACAATACCGACAAGATGAAAATTAGACACATGTGCAACATCTGGGTATCTTTATTGTAGACGTTTCGCCCTCCAGTGGCTTTATTCCAGGTGTGGAGATTCTCCACACCTGCGGTGCTGAACACACCAACTCCAAGGCCGAGAGACTGATTACCTCATCTTATATAGTTCTACTGTCTTCAAGTTATGTCCTAGAATCTGTATTGATAGTCACTGGATGGGGAAACGTCTACAATAAAGATACCCAGATGTTGCACATGTGTCTAATTTTCATACCCATATGTTGCATAAGTGTCTCAAGTCTTTATTTACTCCACTGATGCCTCAGTGAACCACCCACCCACCTTCTTCCCTCGTCAGTTTCCAGATACTGTATGAATTCATTTATTTCCTCCATACTCCCTACTTGTCGGTTCAGAGAACCGACAAGTTATAAATTAGACACATATGCAACACTTGGGTATATGTGTGGCGAAACGTTTCCTCAATAAAGATACCCAAGTGTTGCATATGTGTCTAATTTATAATCTATATCCATAAATGCAACAAAAAATATTATTTTTAAACATTGTTTTCTTATTCAATTCAATATAAACTCCTTTCCTATCACCACCTTGTATATATATGTATGTATGGATGTTTCTCACTTTCTTTTGTATTGACAAAACTTCCAGTGAGCGAAACGTTTCCATAATGATTGTCCTAACGGTGAACTTATTTCTTATTTAGATCCGACATGCAATAAGACTTGCAATAAGAATATCTGAGTATATTTAATATAGACGTTTCGCCCTCCAGTGGCTTTATCAGTACAGATTCAAGGACATAATTGGAGACAGAACTATATACAGTTTATATATAGTTCTACTGACTCCAATTATGTCCTAGAATCTGTATTGATAAAGTCACTGGAGGGCGAAACGTCTACAGTAAAGATACCCAGATGTTGCACATGTGTCTAAATTCTTCATATTGTCGGTATTGTATAACATATAGAATATCCCGTCTAATGCATTCCCTTCAGGAATATCACCTCAGCATTCATTCCCTTCATGAATATCACCTCAGCATTCATTCCCTTCATGAATATCACCTCAGCATTCATTCCCTTCAGGAATATCACCTCAGCATTCATTCCCTTCAAGAATATCACCTCAGCATTCATTCCCTTCAGGAATATCACCTCAGCATTCATTCCCTTCAGGAATATCACCTCAGCATTCATTCCCTTCAGGAATATCACCTCAGCATTCATTCCCTTCATGAATATCACCTCAGCATTCATTCCCTTCAGGAATTCACCTTAGCATTCATTCCCTTCAGGAATATCACCATCTAACGCATCCCCATCAGGAATGTTGCCCTCAGTACTCATTCCCTTCATAATATTACCCTCTAACGCATTCCCTTCAGAAATATCACCCTCTAACGCATCCCCATCAGGAATATTCCCATGAGCACTGTAATAGCAGGAATATTAATATAACCCACAACAGTTGTACGCTGCCTCATTCATTTCCTAACAGAGGAGCTGACCTGGCTGTGCTATATTCTTCTATTCTGAAACAATGTTCAGCATTTTTCTGACTTCTTTATTTTGGGAAACTTGTGTATAGTCAGATTTTTTTTTCAGGTTGCATTAGTATTTTATTTTTTGGGTGTAGAGTCGAAATCATTTTTTTACAAACATACATTTTTTCATGGAGACTTTTAGATAAGTGGTGGTTTTGATATGGACCTGCCTTGTATGGGCCAGTAGGCCTTCTGCAGTGTTCCTCCATTCTTATGTTCTTATGTTTATTAATTGAAGAAACGTTGCGAAACGTTTCCTCAATTAAGATACCTAAGTGTTGCATATGTGTCTAATTTACCAAAATTACGTAGAGTTCAAAATCATTATGCAGAATTTTGGTCAGATCCAAACAATAACAAAAGTATAAAAAAAAATTATTTTAATGTATACAATACATGTTGGTGAAAATTAGACACACATGCAACATCTGGGTATCTTTATTGTAGACGTTTCGCCATCCAGTGGCTTTATCAATACAAATTCTAGGACATTATTTGAAGACAGAAGAACTATATACAAAAGATGAGGTAATCAGTCCGTCAGTCTTGGAGTTGGTGTGAAGAGCACCGTAGTCGTGAAGATTCTGGAGCACTTGAGCTTGAGCTTGAGCTTGATTGACCAGAGCGTCGGTAAGATGGGGAAGGAAGAAGGATGGGTAAGGATGGAAATTGGGAAATAGGTGGGGGAGAGGGGAGGTTAGGTTATAAAGGTAAGTGGCCTATCCACTTTGGCGCAACATAATAAGTGTATGTGTATGTAGAGTAATACATAAGTAAATTTTATGAGGAGGATATGCCTTCACCCCATCAGTTGCACACAGGTATACTACTGTATCACAGCATGACACTGAATTGGGAGAATGCATACTATTTAAAGTAATTTTTTTTTTTTTTTTTTTTTTTTTTCGGAAAGGCTGCCGCAAAGGTGGTAGTTTCTGGGCATTCGGTGTTGATGGTGGTTAGCCCGGTACTGGAGGAGCAGTTTCAATAGGTGGTAGGTGTAGGGCTTTTGATGTTGTTGGTAGCTAGCCGGAGTTGTTCAAGCAGTTTCTGAGGTGGTGTCCTAAAATAGGAAGGTCATAGGTGTTACAATGGTAATTGTAATATGTAGTTTGGAGAAGGTAGGTCACCCATAAATGGGGAGTATTTATCTATGTTGTTGAACATAGACCGGGACTGGTGGTATCCACTCTTCTGGTTCGACGGGAGATCACTCAGGATTCTGGGTCGTGGGTAGTTGTCATTGTGGATGTAGCGCCTAACTCTTGCTGCAGAGTCATTCTTTGGGTTCGGTGGGGAGGTGTGGTGATGACATAGTCGGTTGTGTTTACCGGTTGTGGGGGTGTTCTCTATCCGGTACATATAATTCTTGCATGTCGTATAGCTGTCTTTTCGCTAGTTTATCTATCCTACATTAATTGCATCGAGTTCTTGTTGTATATGTAGGTCTTCAGTTCTGATTCTGTCTCTTAATCTGGTCCCCGTGATAAAGCGGAGGGCTTTGTTCTGGACTCGTTGAAGCCGCAGCCTGTTGGTTTTAGTTGTAAGTGATAGTGGTACGCAAGGATATTCCAACAGAGGTCTGATCATCATCTTGTAGAGGTGCTTCTTGATGTGGGTTGGTGCTCTTTGAATCTGAATAGTTGGCTGAGGCGGCTTTAGCTAGATTCACTTTTTTTGAGATGTGTGAAGTGGAGTGAAGTAATCTGTCGATCTCATATCCCAGGATTTTGTTAGGTTTCTGATACCGACCTGTGATCCTCTTATGGAGATACCTCCTTTGTCTTCTATGGTTTCTGGAGACAGCCAATGGTGCTAATGAGGACTTTTTCTGTGTTAGTTGTGATTCTCCACTTTTCTCCCAATTAGCAGTTCTTCGTAATTCTTCATTCATTTTCGCTATTACTCCTGTATTTTGTTGCACCTGTTATGGGGGCGGATGACACAACATGAATCACGTCGTCTGCAAATTGGGTGATGATGGTGTCATTATGTTCTGGTTGCGGGAGGTCATTTACATAGATATTGAAGAGTATGTGGCTAAGGCATGAGCCTTGAGGTATAGATGAATGGTTCAGAGAACCGACAAGTTATAAATTAGACACATATGCAACATTTGGGTATCTTTATTGAGGAAACGTTTCGCCACACAGTGGCTTCATCAGTCCAATACAAAGTAGAAAGGTGTAAGGAGAGTAGGAGTTTGAGGTAATCAGTCCCTCGGCCTGGAGTCGATGTGTTCAGTCCATCAATCTTGTAGAAATGACAGCATATGTCCGTAGAGGTGGCTTATATACTGTAGTTAGGTGAGGTGAAGCAGCAGGAGGCGGGGTCATAGTGGTACCATCCACTAGTCTAAGTAGATCTTCGTCCAAAGGTTGGACAAGTGTTGAAGAATTCGTTTGTATTAAGATCCCAAGATGTTGCTGTGTCAGACAGGGTATAGATGAATGGTTCAGAGAACCGACAAGTTATAAATTAGAACATATGCAACATTTGGGTATCTTATTGGGAAACGTTTCGCCACACAGTGGTCATCAGTCCAATACAAATAGAAAGGTGTAGTAGGAGTTTGAGGTAATCAGTCTCGCCGTCGATGTGTTGTCCATCCGAGAAATGACAGAAGTCCGAGAGGTGTGTTAGCGTAGGTGAAGCAGCAGGAGGCGGTCATAGTGGTACCATCCACTAGTCTAAGTAGATTAAGATCTTGGGATCTTAATACAAACGAATTCTTCAACACTTGTCCAACCTTTGGACGAAGATCTACTTAGACTAGTGGATGGTACCACTATGACCCTGCCTCCTGCTGCTTCACTCACCTAACTACAGTATATAAGCCACCCTACGGACATATGCTGTCATTTCTACAAGATTGATGGACTGAACACACGACTCCAGGCCGAGGGACTATACCTCAAACTCCTACTTCCCACCTTCTACTTGTATTGACTGATGAAGCCACTGTGTGGCGAAACGTTTCTCAATAAAGATACCCAAATGTTGCATATGTGTCTAATTTATAGCCTTGAGGTACTCCAGCTGTTGGGGTGAAAGGGACTGCCGATTTGCCATTAAAGTTGGGGATGATTCTTCGACCTGTTAGGAAATTGAATATTAGCCTGAGAAAGGTCCAGTTATGATCTGGTAGATCAGCAAGTTTAAATATAAGCCCATCGTGCCAGAGACTGTCGAAGGCTTTGTGAACGTCCCTCTGGTTCAAGAGAAGATGTATCAATTGTTAATATTGGCTGGAAGTCTTCCCGGTTCTCGTCACGCCACTGATTGACCCACACGTAATGGTTGTTGTTAAATCTTCATTCTGGAGCACAGACAAGAAGACTGGCGCTTATATACTGGCGTCAGGTGGAAAGGGACGGGTACCAGACGAGGGCATAGTCACTGGTAGTCGTGATTTCCCAGTGGAAGTACGTAGGTCATACCTAATGGGAGGGGTTGGTGAATAAGATGTGTGTAAAATTTATATATCTTTGTTGAAGAAAGGTATCGTCTTTACAGCAGGCTTCTTCAGTTGAATATAGTGGTGACTGTACCACTGGAAAGACTGGAATAAGTGGAGAGGTAATTATGAGGTGTTCACAAAATCCTAGTCTTAATAGATCAGTTCTTTAGCTGTG
Organism: Cherax destructor; assembly: GCA_009830355.1. NCBI lineage: Eukaryota > Metazoa > Arthropoda > Malacostraca > Decapoda > Parastacidae > Cherax > Cherax destructor. The sequence goes on along the minus strand of WNWK01000095.1, from coordinate 167,088 downwards.
ACAGAAGATAGACAGTTTCTTAGCTTTGATTGATTTACACTTATTAACAACTTTCATCTCCATTGGGGAGCATGTCAGTGACTTGTTCAACTCTTTGGTGTGTGTGTGTACTCACCTAGTTGTTGTGGTTGCAGGGGTCGAGTCATAGCTCCTGGCCCCGCCTCTTCACTGGCCGCTACTGGGTCACTCTCCCTGCGCCATGAGCTTTATCATACCTCTTCTTAAAGCTATGTATGGAGCCTGCCTCCACTACATCACTTCCTAAACTATTCCACTTCCCGACCACTCTGTGACTGAAGAAATACTTCCTAACATCCCTGTGATTCATCTGAGTCTTCAACTTCCAACTGTGTCCCCTTGTTGCTGTGTCCCATCTCTGGAACATTCTATCCCTGTCCACCTTGTCAATTCCTCTCAGTATCTTATATGTCGTTATCATGTCCCCCCTATCTCTCCTGTCCTCCAGTGTCGTCAGGTCGATTTCCCTTAACCTCTCCTCGTAGGACATACCCCTTAGCTCCGGGACTAGTCTTGTTGCAAACCTTTGCACTTTCTCTAGCTTCTTTACGTGCTTGGCTAGGTGTGGGTTCCAAACTGGTGCTGCATACTCCAGTATGGGCCTAACGTACACAGTGTACAGGGTCCTGAACGATTCCTTATTAAGATGTCGGAATGCTGTTCTTAGGTTTGCTAGGCTCCCATATGCTGCAGTAGTTATTTGGTTGATATGCGCCTCAGGAGATGTTCCTGGTGTTATACTCACCCCAAGAGCTTTTTCCTTGATTGAGGTTTGCAGTCTCCGGCCCCCTAGGCTGTACTCAGTCTGCGGTCTTCTTTGCCCTTCCCTAATCTTCATGACTTTGCACTTGGTGGGGTTGAACTCCAGGAGCCAATTGCTGGACCAGGCTTGCAGCCTGTACTCACCTATTTGTGGTTGCAGGGGTCGAGTCATAGCTCCTGGCCCCGCCTCTTCACTGATTGCTACTAGGTCCTCTCTCTCCCTGCTCCATGAGCTTTATCAAACCTCGTCTTAAAACTATGTATGGTTCCTGCCTCCACTACGTCGCTTTCTAGGCTATTCCACTTCCTGACAACTCTATGACTGAAGAAATACTTCCTAACATCCCTTTGACTCATAGGAGTCTTCAACTTCCACTCCTGATAAATCATTTAAAAGATTGGACCAGTGGCGCGAGCTCAGGATCCTTCACCTCCTTAAGAAAATTACTCCCAAGACTCTTGCAATCAACTTGGTCCTCTGTGGAAGGAAAGTTTAAGATCAGATCCTCTTGACTTTCACTGCACCAGCAGACCACACCCCAAATAAATTTAATTCCCGACACAAAATTAGTCAAATGTTTTCAAACGTGTCTCTGGATAATCGACCTATGGCCCATTAATATTTTATAAGTGGATTGTCAGTGGTGGAACTGTTAAGCTGCCAAGCGTAAAGTCACAGCCACTGGAGTCATGATTACTTAATAAGCAGATCAATTTACAGTATATCCCAGGTGTTTTAGCTGGGGGTCAGGGGACACAGTGGTCCATTAGCTTGTTTTTACAATACGTCGCTGCAAAAGAGTATTATTGTACCTGATGTGTAAAGCATTATTGAAATTGTTCCCAGCTACAAAATGATTCCCAGCTACAAAATTATTCCTATCTATATAGTTATCTCCATCTACAAAATTATTCCCACCTACAAAATTGAAGAGCGGTCCATCCATTGAATTAGCACCTCATTCAACCTGATGTCAAAATATGGTCACGCTTTTTCAATTAACATTAATGTGTACAATTAGAAAGCAATTATTTTTTTCCATGGTTCACATAGTGAGCCAAAACTTGCTGTCAATATCCACGTGTTAGATTATCACTTCCGGCCTGGCTCTTGTCCAGACTTCCTGTTTTGATTTTAGTTAGATATTTGATGGAAAGAAATTGTACACAATACCACGGCGTGGAATTACACAAAATTCCGTTGTGTAAATTTGTACAAAATACCATGGAGGAATGGATAAGGTGCCACACAGTAAACTTATTTTATTGAATATATTGACGATTCAAAACGGTTTGTAGCATTTTCTGACAAACCTCCTTTTCGATCTAAATTACGTAAATTATCCCACTTTTAATCGAAATTGCTTCTACAATTACATTTAATGGGGAAAAAGTAAGCCAAATCATATTTCATTTCCAGCTCCCGTCACAAGAATACATCGGCGTAAAGAACTAGAAAACATTCTCGGGGGGAGAGAGAGACCTGATTGTAACTGGTTTGCATAAGAGCGTCCATTATCAAAATACAATAAAAACAAATTGGGCCGATAATTCTCCAACAAACACTCCCGGGTATTGTCATTTCTGGTGTAATGTTTACTCTCGTTGATGCTACGCGTATTGTAGACTCTAGTCTGGTTCTCTGCTCACAGTAAACAGTGTATTATCCACAAGGAGTAGCTGGTGTGCCTTCGGCTCAAAGTCATCAGCGTTCTCATAAGAACATAAGAACGGAGGAACACTGCAGAAGGCCTACTGGCCCATACAAGGCAGGTACTTATCAAAACCACCACTACCTAAGAATTTACTCCCATTTACTTCCATCCTAGCATCCTAACCTGATTGTTTCGCAATAAAATATTCATATATATATATATACATATATATATATATATATAAATATATATATATATATATATATATATATATATATATATATATATATATATATATTATATATATATAATATAGCTTCACTCTGAGTAGAGCTTAATCAAATCATAGTCAAGCTCTACACAGAGCGAAATGTAGTCTCAATAATGGCGTGCTTTGTACAGTGAGCCTTTGTACCCATTACTGACTTAGTAAAACACTTGTGAACACTCGTCCTCCCAATTTTTCAGAGTGCAGGCACTCTGTGTATTGTTAGGACCAAAACGGTGTACTGCCCAGGGTAGCATAGCTAAAATACATTGTATTAATATTGGTAGAATTACCGACAATATGTTAAGTAAAAGGACACAAATGCAACTAATGTGACATTTTATTGTGGCAACGTTTCGCTCTCCAGGAGCTTCTGGAGAGCGAAACGTTGCCACAATAAAGTGTCAGATTAGTTGCATTTGTGTCCTTTTACTTAAAATACATTGCAGAATAGCCTTTTATAAAGGAAACGTTTCGCCCTATTTAATACTACGACAGTAAACAAATAACCTTGAACCTAAATCCCACACACAGACGAGAGCAACTTACGACGACGTTTCGGTCCGATTTAGACTACTAATTAGAACAGTATTTGTGTATTGTTCCAGTCATGGTATTGTAGCCTTGTGCTCTTTACTACGTCAATAAACCAACGATAGTCATTCACTCCTATGTAAGGAATGTAGAATTTGTAGACTAACCTAAAAGCTAGTATTGTTACTAACCTAATAGCTAGTATTTTTACTAACCTAAAAGCTAGTGTTTTTACCAACCTAAAAGCTAGTATTTTTACTAACCTAAAAGCTAGTATTTTTACTAACCTAAAAGCTAGTGTTTTTACTAACCTAAAAGCTAGTATTTTTACTAACCTAAAAGCAAGTATTTTTAAAGTCTACCTACTACACGAGGGTCATTAAGGCTACATGTCACATGTACACCACCAGTCAACAATACATTAATACGAACATAGGAATGGAGAAACACTGCAGAAGGCCTACTGGCATGGCAAGGCTAGCTGGCCCAGGGAGAAGGAGATAGAGATAAGTCTGTCCGTCTGATTCTCTGTCTGTCTGCTTCAGTCAAATCTTTTAGTAAGTCACAGGGAGAAGGAGAGACAGATAAGTGTGTCTGTCTGTCTGCTTCAGACAAATCTTTTAGTAAGTCACAGGGAGAAGGTCTGGAGTTTTGAGACTCTCTGACCGCGGGTTCGAACCCCACCCGTGGTATGGTTTCCATACAAGGCAAGTCCTTATCAAAGCCACCCCTACCCAAAGCTACTCAAGAATTTACTCCCGTACCCACGTCGATGTATATATGCTGAGAAATATATACATATTTGTATTTTATATATATATATATATATATATATATATATATATATATATATATATATATATATATATATATATATATATATATATATATGCTTATGATAATTATAAATGTGAAAGAACATAAGAATATATTACGTAATCATTGTTGTTGTTGTTTGATTGTTGTTGCTGTTGTTGTTTATTGGTGTTGTTTTGTTGTTCCTGTTGTCTATTCTGCCTTTGTAATAATATTGGTAGAATTACCGACAATATGTTAAGTAAAAGGACACAAATGCAACTAAAATGTCACATTAGTTGCATTTGTGTCCTTTTACTTAACATATTCTGCCTTTGTTGTCTTAATACAATTAATGTATCTGTTATTAATAATAATAATAATAATAATAATAATATTATTATTATTATTATTATTATTATTATTATTATTATTATTATTATTATATTATTATATTATTATTATTATTATTATTATTATTTTTATTATTATTATTATTAAATTATATAATAATAATAATAATAATATATAAATTATAATATATATAATAATAATAATATTATTATTATTATTATTATATTATTATTATTATTATATATTATTATTATTATTATTATTATATAATAATAACAATAATAATATTAAATTATAATAATAATAATAATAATAATATTAAATTATAATAATAATAATAATAATATTATTATTATTATTATTATTATATTTATTATTATTATTATTATTATTATTATTATTATTATTATTATTATTATTATTATTATATAATAATAATACCAATATTAATATTAAATTATAATAATAATAATAATAATAATAATAATAATATTATTATTATTATTATTATTATTATTTCATATCAAAACCTGCGTAAATTATTTACAAAAGGCTTCTTTTCGGGCTTTAAATTTCAACTCAGAATAAATCTTCAAGCTGTGGAAATATTCCACAACGAGAACAATGAAGCAACACTGGCCATTTCTGCTACAGTTTTAAAGCATTAACAAAATTTTCTTTACTCTCCACATTAAACTGCATTTCATTTTAGATTCATTAAATATATAAAATACGATGATGCTTTTATACGTATCCTGTAAATTGTTTACGCGTTCCCGTTGTAAATTAAGGCGCTGTTGTTTTGATTTAGAATTAAAGATGGGAGGAATGTAATCTCTTTTTTTTTTTTTTTTTTTGCTGGGTAATTCCATTAGCCTTAACCGACAGTGGGCTATTGTTGCGTCTGGCCCACCCAGTTCCTAATTCCAGCTGACCCACCTCCCTTTCCGCTTGCCCACCCTCTTTCACCCTGACCCACTCGTCTATTCTCAGTAGTATAATGCGATCCTTTACCGACGACGTTTCGCCCACACAGTGAGCTTTATCAACTGATCTGCCTAAGTAAAGAGTACGTGAGTACATATAGTGTGTCTCTCCACCCTAGTTGTACTCTCTGCACAGGTAGATCTGTACATCTGTTTGTGCCTTGATAAAGTCCACTGTGGGCGAAACGTAGATAATAAAGGTTCACATTACATCGCAGTTGTGTTCGTTTCCATCGTGTCAGTATTTTATAGCATGAGTAAATAGAATTATCAAAGCTTATTCCTTGTGTAGCATTGAAAATTGGGTTGGGCAAATATTCTGTTAGTGGGATGGATTGTGAAAGACCTGCCTAGTATGGGCCAACAGGCCTGCTGCAGTGTTCCCATTTCTTATAAATAAGACACATATGCAACACTTAGTTATCTTTATTGAGGAAACGTTTCGCCACACAGTGGCTTCATCAGTCCAATACAAAGCAGAGATGGGTAAGGAGAGGAGGAGTTTGAGGTAATCAGTCCCTCGGCCTGGAGTCGATGTGTTCAGTCCATCAATCTTGTAGAAAGTACAGCACAGGGTCGTAGAGGTGGCTTATATACTGTAGTCAGGTATGGTACCATCCATTAGTCGAAGTAGGTCTTCGTCCAAAGGTTGAACAAGTATTGAAGAATTTCTTGTATCAAGATCCCAGACACTGCAACATCATGTGTATGTGTGTGTGTGTGTGTGTGTGTGTACTCACCTAGTTGTACTCACCTAGTTGTACTCACCTAGTTGTACTCACCTAGTTGTGGTTGTAGATGAATGGTTCAGAGAACCGACAAGTTATAAATTAGACACATATGCAACACTTGGGTATCTTTATTGAGGAAACGTTTCGCCACACAGTGGCTTCATCAGTCCAATACAAAGTAGAAAGGTGAGGAGGAGTTTGAGGTTATCAGTCCCTCGGCCTGGACGATGACCTACTTCGAATAGTGGATGGTACCACTATGACCCCGCCTCCTCCTGCTTCACCTCACCTGATTACAGCATATAAGCCACCTCTACGGCCTTGTCTACACACTTCTAACAAGATTGATGGACTGAACACATCGACTCCAGGCCGAGGGACTGATAACCTCAAACTCCTCCTCACCTTTCTACTTTGTATTGGACTGATAAAGCCACTGTGTGGCGAAACGTTTCCTCAATAAAGATACCCAAGTGTTGCATATGTGTCTAATTTATAGTTGTAGTTGCAGGGGTCGAGTCATAGCTCCTGGCCCCGCCTCTTCACTGGCCGCTACTGGGTCACTCTCCCTGCGCCATGAGCTTTATCATGGAAATAAATGGTATAAACTACCATAAAATACCACTACATCACTTCCTAAACTATTCCACTTCCCGACCACTCTGTGACTGAAGAAATACTTCCTAACATCCCTGTGATTCATCTAAGTTTTCAACTTCCAACTGTAGTGCCTTCCCTGTGTGTGTGTGTGTGTATGTGTGTGTGTGTGTATGTGTGTGTGTGTATGTGTGTGTGTGTGTGTGTGTGTGCGCTGTTACATAAGAAAGGAGGAACACTACATCAGGCCTACTGGCCCCAAACTAGGCAGGTCCTTCTCAAACCGAAACCCACTAACAAAAATATTTGCAGCATCAGCATCACCAGCAATCCTCTGCCTTAACCCATCAAGAAAAAGAGCAAGACATCTCACCTTTGCAAATGTTGCCAGGCAGAATAAGACTGCATCACATGTCTTGTGATCAAAGTCACTTCCCATATTCCATTTTCATAAGATATCTCTCAATGCCCTTTGAACCAAACACATATCTGACAAGGCATCATCTCCCCTGAGACCTTTTTTATAAGACGCAACATAGGCTGGTACACCTTTAATCATATATTAAGGTCGTATTGGACACCAGGATAAATATCTATGAAGGATTTTACCCTCCAACTTATCCTTATTTCAATAAGGTTAATTTTATCGTGTATATATATATATATATATATATATATATATATATATATATATATATATATATATATATATATATATATATAGAGAGAGAGAGAGAGAGAGAGAGAGAGAGAACCTGACTTTTCAGGATCTGACCTTATATGAACTGACCTTTCAGGACCTAACCTTACAGAACCTGACCTTGTAAGACCTAATCTTATAGAACCTGACCTTGTAAGACCTAATCTTATAGAACCTGACCTTGTAAGACCTAATCTTATAGAACCTGACCTTGTTGAACCTGACCTTCTATGACGTGACTTTTAAGGACCTGACCTAGGAAGACTAATTAAAAAACAACTTTATAATTTCTAGCTTGCAAGTTGCATCTCGTGCCGCTAAGAAATGTTGCAGTGAAAACTTGAGCAATATGGGGCAAGTTCAATAAAAATAAAACTTGACTTAGAACTTAGTCCCTGAAGGAGCACAACTTTCCTCATTGGTCTCACGAACGTTGTTTACCTAAGTCAGACAACTTAGAGAGTCTCCGAACGACGCTGTTCATGGGTAGTTCTTTAGACTGAGCTTTTGACTCCATGAAATGGCGTCATATATATATATATATATATATATATATATATATATATATATATATATATATATATATATATATATATATATATATATGTGTGTGTGGGTGTGTGTGTGTGTGTTTTAATTAGTCTTCCTAGGTCAGGTCCTTAAAAGTCACGTCATAGAAGGTCATGTTCAACAAGGAAGGTTCTATAAGATTAGGTCTTACAAGGTCAGGTTCTGTAAGGTTAGGTCCTGAAAGGTCAGGTCATACAAGGTCAGGTCCTGAAAAGTCAGGTTCTACAAGGTCAGGTTTTACAAGGTCAAGTCCTGCAAAAGTCAGGCCCTGCAAAGCCAGGCCCTACAAGGTCAGGACCTACAAGGTCAGGACCTACAAGGTTAATACCCAACGCGCGCGCGCACGCACACACACACGATGGAAATAAATGGTATAAAATACCGACACAATGGAAAAATAAACACATAAGCAGTATAATGTGATCCTTTATTGACAACGTTTCGCCCACGCAGTGGGCTTTATCGAGTCACAGACAGATCTACCTGGATAACAGAAACATGAGTATTTATAGGATTTAGTCAGATGGAGAATGCTGCATGTGACAGTCTTCAAAGTAGTGTGATAGTTTAAAACCTTAGTCAGCATTCTCCACCTGACTAAATCCTATAAATACTCATGTTTCTGTTATCCAGGTAGATCTGTTTGTGACTCGATAAAGCCCACTGCGTGGGCGAAACGTTGTCAATAAAGGATCACATTATACTGCTTATGTGTTTATGTATTAATATTGGTAGAATTACCGACAATATGTTAAGTAAAAGGACACAAGTGCAACTAATGTGACATTTTATTGTGGCAACGTTTCGCTCTCCAGGAGCTTTGTCAAGCCGTTACAACCAATACATGGACACAGAGGGTATATATATGCTCAGGGTGAGGTGTAATACTAGTGGTGGTGGAAGTAGTAGTGATATAAGTTGTAGTAGTAATACAATAAGGTAGAACAATCAATTTGCACATGAGTAAAAGGTGATAAAAACAATTACTTGGGTAGTATAAAAATAGGTTAGACAAATCTGTAGCAGTGTTCCACATCTGTGATGTGCTTATAGCAGGAGAGACTATGTGATGGTAGGGTTTACTGTTTTCAGGAGGATTCTTGTCTTGGTAAGGTTTCTCACTCTGTTGGCTGATACGAGAGGAAACAGGAACTCTCCTCCAACACTGGTGTAATATAAAACTCCTGTGGTGTGTGTGTATGTGTGTGAAACGCTTGAAGGCTCGATCCTCTTTCCTGGAACAAGGGTCCAGAGAGTGGACACGTTCATGGGCACTTGTAGACCTTTACCCTAGTGGCAGTTATATGCAAATTTTTTTACATCCTCTCCACTCTTGGGCTATGAACTAGCACGAGAATGACACAGATGAGGTTGGAGCATCCAGGGGAAGAGAGGAACAGAGAGGGAAAGAGTACATGGAAGAACATGGGCAAGGAAGATGAGAGAGGCCTTGGAAGACCACACTAAGGTTATCTACTACGAATATGTACTAATAAGTACAGATTATTAGCTTTTAAAGGGGTGGACTGGTAAGCCAGTGGAAGGCCTCGGTCAGATGACCAAAAGCTCCAGCTGTGGGTCATCATTTGACTAAGACCCGCGTCAGGAAAAACTTGTCCTTCCTGACGAATCTTACCTATATATGTATGTACGTGTGTGTGTGTGTGTGCGCGTGTGCAAGAGAGAGAGAGAGAGAGAGAGAGAGAGAGAGAGAGAGAGAGAGAGAGAGAGAGAGAAAAGAATGTATACACAAATAAGAAAAAAATCCTAACTTGTAAAAAACAGCGCTTCACAAACTACCAACAAACTCTCCTGCAAAGCCAAGCCATAATTTTTCCTTCCAGTTTTTGAAAGAGCAACACGCGAGAGGCTCCTCACCAGTCAAGGCTCCTCACCAGTCAAGGCTCCTCAGGGGCCACACTCAGTACTGGTCGTGCAAGCAGACAGATCGTCTGCGTGACTTACCTTTTCAATCTTCCTTCAGAGTAATATCTATGCAACAATGCATGCAGCTGCAGTTTGCATGAAATCCCTAATTCGACTAAACAGTCGTACCGTATTATTTTTTCTGTGAAGAATATACTGGCTTTCTCGGCTAATTTATTTTTTCATAGACATTTTTTGATAGAATTATTATCAATCTGCATATATTTTTTTATTAAATACATCTCAATTAAACGTTTACTCTTTCAGATTTTCCTGAAGGATTAAATAAAAAAATTGTTTATATATATATATATATATATATATATATATATATATATATATATATATATATATATATATATATATATATATATATATATACGTATATATATATATATTTCAGATGCACATTTCGTCAGGTGTAGCTGCTGTCTTCACTCTGTGTTACTGAGGGTCAAAGTTTGACAACAGATGCGTTCTGATTTTGGTCTGTTTTCATTTTGAAAGAAAAATAAGCAAACGTCTGCCTGAAGCTTCCTCTGTTTGACCTTTTTTTTTGTTTGTTTTTCACCAGGATTCACCAGGCTGCGTGATCGTTTTCACGCCTAAATTTGGTTCTGAGGGTCGAGTCTCGGTTCCTTGCAGCCCTCTTATTAAACTTGTAGGACTAATAGGTTTTGTGCCACTTTGGCCCTGTCGTATCTGTTCTTAGATGTTTATGTGGTATTACTTTTCATCTCCTAACCTCTCTGAGAAGGTATTAGCACTTCCTGACATTTCCTCTTACTAAAGCTAGGTAATGCCCACCACCACAACAATCACCCACTACCACAACCATCCACTACCACAACCACCCACTACCACAACCACCCATTACCACAACCACCCATTACCACAACCACCCACCACCACAACCACCCATTACCACAACCACCCATTACCACAACCACCCACTACCACAACCACCCACCACCACAACCACCCACTACCACAACCATCCACCACCACAACCATCCACCACCACAACCATCCACCACCACAACCACCCACCACCACAACCATTCACTACCACAACCATCCACTACCACAACCATCCACCACCACAACCATCCACCACCACAACCACCCACTACCACAACTACCCACTACCACAACCACCCACCACCACAACCCCCCACTACCACAACCATCCACTACCACAACCATCCACCACCACAACCACCCACTACCACAACTACCCACTACCACAACCACCCACCACCACAACCACCCACCACAACCACCCACCACCACAACCACCCACCACCACAACCACCCACCACCACAACCACCCACCACCACAACCACCCACTACTACCCCCACCCCCACAACCACCCACCACCACAACCACCCACCACCACAACCACCCACCACCACAACCACCCACCACCACAACCACCCACCACCACAACCACCCACCACCACAACCACCCACTACAACCCCCCACCCCCCACAACCACCCACCACCACAACCACCCACTACCACAACCACTCTCAGGATGAACCAGTAACACTACACACTAGTACTGGAGAACTGCGTGACCTCGCATGTAAATGCAACCAATTAGAAAGTGTGACATGTTTGTACTCTACTGGGAGACAAATTAAGCTTTACCTGTGTATTTCTCTCACCGTTACACTATGTAATTGACTGAGGAATATAAGAACATAAGAACATAAGAAAGAAGGAACACTGCAGCAGGCCTACTGGCCCATGCGAGGCAGGTCCAAGTCTCCCACCGGCTTAAGCCAATGCCCCGACCCAGCCAGGTCAGGTTACATTCACTTAAGGAAGGAGCACGGCATCTGTCCTAGTAGCACAAGCTAGTCAGAACCAACTCACACCCACCCGCACCCACTCATATATTTATCTAGCCTATTTTTAAAACTACACAACGTTTTAGCCTCTATAACTGTACTCGGGAGTTTGTTCCATTCATCGACAACTCTATTACTAAACCAATGCTTTCCTATATCCTTCCTGAATCTGAATTTATCCAACTTAAAGCCATTGCTGCGAGTCCTGTCAATACTAGATACTTTTAGCACTCTATTTACATCCCCTTTATTTATTCCTGTTTTCCATTTATACACCTCGATCATATCCCCCCTAATTCTACGCCTTTCTAGAGAGTGCAGATTCAGGGCCCTCAGTCTATCCTCATAGGGAAGATTTCTGATACATGGGATCAACTTAGTCATCCTCCTTTGTACGTTTTCCAGAGCATTTATATCCATTCTGTAATACGGTGACCAAAACTGTGCAGCATAATCTAGATGAGGCCTAACCAAGGATATATAGAGTTGAAGAACAACCTGAGGACTCCTATTATTTATGCTTCTTGATATGAAGCCAAGGATTCTGTTCGCTTTATTGCGAACACTTATGCACTGCTGTCTTGGTTTTAGATTACTGCTAACCAGAACTCCTAAATCCTTTTCGCAATCAGTAGTATTAAGATCTACATTATTTAGTTTATATGTGGCATGGTTATTGTCCTGTCCAATATTTAGAACTTTGCATTTATCTATATTAAACTGCATCTGCCACTTCTCCGACCACTGCATCAGTCTATTCAAATCTTCATTTGAATGAATTGGACGGCCTATTTTGTTGTCATCGGCAAACTTGCTTATGTCGCTATTTATTCCCTCATCTATGTCGTTTATGTAGATTGTGAACAACAAGGGACCCAATACCGACCCCTGTGGAACACCGCTCGTGACGCTTCCCCACTCTGATTTCTCTCCATTTATGCAAACTCTCTGCTGCCTATTTGTCAACCATGCCTCTATCCAGAAAAAAATTTCTCCTCCTATTCCGTGTGCCTTAATTTTCCTCAATAGTCTCTGATGTGGGACTCTATCAAAAGCCTTACTGAAGTCCATATACACAATATCATATTCATTACCATGATCTAGCTCCTCAAATACCTTAGTGAAAAAAGTTATTAAATTTGTAAGGCAGGAACGCCCTTTTGTAAAACCGTGCTGAGATTCGTTGATTAATTTATGCTTTTCAAGATGGCTGCGAATTGCCTCGGCAATTATTGATTCCATAAATTTTCCCACTATGGAGGTTAGGCTTATTGGTCTATAGTTCGAAGCTAAGGACCTGTCACCTGCTTTGAAAATAGGTATTACGTTTGCCATTTTCCACTTATCTGGCACCATGCCAGTTTGCAGTGATAAGTTGAAAAGATTAGCCAACGGTTTGCTAAGCTCCTCTTTACATTCCTTTAGAACCCTTGCATACAGTTCATCAGGGCCTGGGGATTTGTTAGGTTTTAATTTATCTATTTGTCTAAGGACCATGTCACTTGTGACCCTAATCGTGCATAGTTTACTATCGTCCTGTTCTACATAATTTATTATTTCTGGAATATCGCTAGTATCTTCCTGTGTAAAAACTGAGAGGAAGTAAGTGTTAAACATACTACACATTTCCTTATCACTGACGGTGAGCTGACCTGAGTAACTTTTGAGTGGGCCTATCTTGTCCCTAATCTTACTTCTGTATACCTGAAAAAAATCTTTTTGGGTTAGTCTTCGATTCTCTTGCAACTTTAACCTCATAGTCTCTTTTTGCTTTTCTTATTCCCTTTTTTATTTATCTCTTTAACTTAATATATTTATTACTTAATTGCCCCTCTCCTCTTTTGATTTGCCTATATATGCCTCTCTTTTGACCAATGAGATGTTTTAATCTATTGTTCATCCATTTAGGATCATTTTTGTTTGATCTGATTTCCCTATTAGGAACATAAGTTGTCTGAGCAGCTAGAACTATTCTCTGGAAAACGTCATATTGGCAATCACCACCTACCTGACCCACTGTCAGGTCATTCCAGTTCAACCTACCCAGGTAATTTTTCTGTCCTATGAAATCAGCTAGGCGGAAGTCAGGGACAGAGACTTGATTGCCATTATTAGGGTAATTCCATGATATATTAAATCTGAGTGATTTGTGATCACTTTCCCCAAGCTCATCATTAACCTCAAGATTATTAATTAGCGATTCCCTGCTGGCAAGAACCAAGTCTAGCAGGTTATTTCCTCTAGTTGGTTCTGTCACCAACTGTTTCAAAAAACAATCCTGAATCGTATCAAGAAAGTCACTTGACTCTAAATTTCCTGTCAAATTGCTCCAGTCAATTTGTCTAAAGTTGAAATCTCCCATTAGCACAACATTTTCATGTGTAGATGCCTTACGAATGTCATCCCATATAAGTTTACTGCACTCCCTATCAAGATTTGGGGGCTGTAAATCACACCCAAGATAAGTTTTACACGGCCCTCAAGAAGCTGTAACCAAAGAGATTCAGTGGCTGACGCTTCTAATTTTATATCTTGTCTAACACAACAATTTAAATTGTCTCTGACATACATCGCTACTCCACCACCCTTCCTGTTGACCCTATCAGTGTGGAATAATTTATAGCCTTGTATGTGACATTCAGAAGGCAAGTCTCTATCTTTCAGATTGAGCCAGGTCTCTGTTATAGCAATAATATCTATGTTTCCTGCACTTGCAATTAATCTTAGCTCATCTATCTTATTTCTTACACTCCTGCTATTAGTATAGTAAACCTTAAGGGAGCTAGTCTCTTGTTTCCCTCTGCTGTCTCCCTTTGTTTGCTGACCTGATCCATTGTCCTTATTTGTAACTTTATGATGAATGTCTTTTATACACTTACTGTTTTCAGCCCTAGTGTTGCAAACTGACTGTTTCCCACACACACCCATACCTCTATCCTCTATCAGTTTAAAATACTAGGCATGTCAGCAATGGCCCTCTCAATCGAGTTGGCAAGTGCTTCCACCCCTGTCCCAGAGAGATGTACCCCATCCCTTGCATACATATCATGTTTGCCATAAAAGTTGTCCCAGTTGTCAATGAATGGGATTGCAAGTTCCTTGCAGTATCTGTCTAGCCAGCAATTTGCACCAATTGCCTAGACAACCATTCATTTCCACTCCCCTTCTAGGCAAGATGCTACATATGATTGGGACCCCTCCCTTGGACTTAATTAGCTCTATAGCTGACCTGTACTTATCTAGCAGCTCTTCTCTCCTACCCTTCCCAATATCATTTCCACCAGGACTGAGACAGATAATGGGCTTGTTCCCATTACCTGACATGATATTATCCAACCTGTTGACTATGTCTCCAACACCAGCTCCAGGGAAGCACACCCTCTCTCTCACCTCCCTATTCCTATTACAGAAAGCACGGTCCATATATCTTACCTGTGAGTCACCTACCACAAGAATTCGCTTACTTCTATTTGCAGGGGAAGTAGTACCTTTACCTTCACTGGCCACTGGAGTACACTCATCCTGAAGAACAGAGAAGCGATTTCCTACCTTCAAATCTTCTCTCTTAACTTTCCTTATTTTGATGTTCAGTGGCAAAATCTAAATCGCCTTGACGCTGACGGGAGGCTCTTGACCGTCAAGGGGAAGAGCCCAGGAGCTATAGCCCTATCTTTTCCAATTATTGGCTCTCTTTCTGCCCTCCTCCTCCTTGAATTTCCATCGTCTTCGCTTCCATCTCAATGAAATCTGAAACTTTTGTTGGTATAATTTTCTGAACAAATTTGCTTGTGGAGGGGTTATTCAGAGATGAACTTTAACTGTGAAGGTGAACGCCAGAGCGAAGATGAACGCCAGGGTGAAGGAGAACGCCAGAGTGAGGAGGGTGAACGCTGGTGTTAGATCAACGGTATGTAAACACTGGTTGACGTCCACCCCTTATTCCATTCGTCATTCTCAAACTGAATTTTTTTTTTTCCATCCCTGACCTTCCCCTACCTTGCCTGCCTGACCTTTTCTTCTTCAACTGCCCTCTGATGACCTCTCCCGTAACCTCTCTCGAGGTCGTTTTGACCTGTGAGGAGGTGTTTTTTAGTGCTTTCGTCCAGCTCTGGACGATAAAGTCCAGCCCTAGACGATAAAGTCCAGCCCTAGACGATAAAGTCCAGCCCTGGACGATAAAGTCTAGCCCTGGACGATAAAATCCAGCCTTGGACAATAAAGTCTAGCCCTGTACGATAAAGTCAGTCCTGGACGATAAGGTCCAGTCCTGGACGATAAGGTCTAGTCCTGGACAATAAGGTCCAGCCCTGGACGAAATTTTGTAATAGAATAGTGTATTTATGTCCACTTGTCGGTCTTAACCTTCTACCAAGAAGAAGAAAATCATCAGATGATTGATAGATAAATAGCGATAGATAGATAGAGAGAGAGAGACAGACAGACTTACATTCATATCCTAAGTCAGTGACTCTAAAAGGCTAACGCAGCTTCAATTACCACACACGCAAATAGCCTTTAAAAAAAAAAACAGAAGAATAAACGAGTCTGCATCGGCTTAATTGGCCTCTCACAAGCAGAGGAACGAGCCAAAGGCCAATTGAAATTCTCCGTGGATAGTTGGAGAACTTCCCCCTTCAACTGAATGGCTCTGTTGCCTCTGTTAACGGGTCAGTATCGACTTTGTAAATGGTTCAAGTCGGTCCGAAACGTCGTTGTAAGTTTCTCTCACCTATGTGAGAGATTATTTGTGTATCGTTCTAGTCGCGGTATTGGGCCTTTTTGTTTTCTATTGATTTAATGAATAGTGACGCCAGTTCCTAGGATTGGATTTCCTATTCTAGGGGGAGTTGGAGGTGATGGGGCTTGATCCGAGGAGAGATGGAGGGTAGCTCCGATACTTCGGATGAAGAGCCTTGCGCTAGCATCAAGGAGTCCTCACTCTTTGACACACTTTTCGTTTCGATAGACAGCTTCAATGTTTTGGATATTTCTATTTCGTGTACATTTTTGTGGGTCGAGAAATTCAGTGAGTAAAGATTATTATTATTATTATTATTATTATTATTATTATTATTATTATTATGTAGTAGTAGTAGTAGTAGTAGTAGTAGTAGTAGTAGTAGTAGTAGTATAGTAGTAGTATTGATATTATTATTATTATTATTATTATTATTATTATTATTATTGATAATATTATTATTATTATTATTGATATTATTATTATTTCTCACCGTCAAACTGACTCACTTCTTTTTCAAGAAGGTAATATGAGTCCCCCGTCAAGAGGAAAGCATATACACAGTAACCCTGTCAAGAGATCAGCTGGCTTCTGCGTCAAGACAGCTCGATTCCCCTGTCAAAAGAGACAACAGGGCTTTCATTAGAAAGGCAGTGAATATCCCCGTTCAACAGGATGGCTAATCCTGTTGATTGGCAAACCTGTTAACGCTGGAGGGATAAGGGTTTTATTATAGTTTTATTTTTCAGTAATGAGGATCCAATACAGAGAAAAGCGGTGTCTTGTTCTTCAAGTTGTCAGAAATCTGTGGCATTTACTGAGAGGACGTTTCGCCCACCAGGGACTATATCAGTCCACCAAGAACTCTGTGAAGGAATTGCCTTTTACAAAGAAGACGAAACGTTGTTTTGGTAAATACTATAAATTTAACGTTGTGTCTCTTAACAGTCACACTCAGTATGTTAGTGTGACTTTGTAAATGGTCCAAGTAGGACCGAAACGTCGTGGTAAGCTCCTCCCTCCTATGTGTGGGTTATTTGTGTATTGTTCCAGTAACTGTATTGTGCCTTTTTATTCTCTAACATTGTGTCTTTGTTACATACTTGTTGTTATTTACCTTTGGACAAGCTTCTACTGGGACAACGTTTCGCTCTGTGTACAGCTCTGCACGGAGTGATAGATGTCCCAACAAAAGCTTTTTCTTCAACGTGTGAATAGGACTTGGTTGCTTGTAGAAAAAGAAGGAGCAGAAGCGAGTATATTTTGGTACTTCAATCAGTAGAAGCATTGCAGAGCACAGTTGCTGTAGTGTAAGTCCCGTGAGGCTCCGGTGAGTGTTTATGTATCGTGAACTTTGCTCTGTGTGTGGGTGTGTACTCGTCTAGTTGTACTCACCTTGTTGTGGTTGCAGGGGTCGAGTCACAGCTCCTGGCCCCGCCTCTTCACTGGCCGCTACTCGGTCACTCTACCCGCTCTATGAGCTTTATCATACCTCTCCTTAAAGCTATGTATGGATCCTGCCTCCACTACATCACTTCCCAGACTATTCCACTTCCTGACAACTCTGTGACTGAAGAAATACTTCCTAATATCCCTGTGGTTCATCTGAGTCTTCAACTTCCAACTGTGTCCCCTTGTTGCTGTGTCCTACCTCTGGAGCATTCTGTCTCTGTCCACCTTGTCGATTCCCCTCAGTATTTTATGTCGTTATCATATCCCCTCTATCTCTCCTGTCCTCCAGTGTCGTCAGGTCGATTTCCCGCAACTTCTCCTCGTAGGACATACCCCTTAGCTCCGGGACTAGTCTTGTTGCAAACCTTTGCACTTTCTCTAGTTTCCTTACATTCTTGGCTAGGTGAGGGTTCCAAACTGGCGCCGCATACTCCAGTATGGGCCTAACGTACACAGTGTACAGGGTCCTGAATGACTCCTTATTAAGATGTCGGAATGCTGTTCTTAGGTTTGCTAAGCGCCCGTATGCTGCAGCAGTTATTTGGTTGATGTGCGCCTCAGGAGATGTACCTGGTGTTATACTCACCCCAAGATCCTTTTCCTTCAGTGAGGTGTGTGTGTGTGTGTGTGTGAGGGAGAGACATAGAGAGAGAGAGAGAGAGAGAGAGAGAGAGAGAGAGAGAGAGAGAGAGAGACAGACAGAGAGACAGACAGACAGACAGAGACAGAGACAGAGACAGAGACATAGGGTGTGAGGTATGTGTGTGTGTGTATCTATTTGTTTGTGTGTGTCTGTTTGCGTAAAACCTTAGCAGAATCAAATATATAAAAGTCATTCTACTTATAATAATTTTATCATTCTAACACAAAACTTTAAAAGGTGTTTTCACAACCAACAGTCACAATATTATGAGTTTTACAGGGAGAAAATATTTTTTAAGACTACGGTGCAGAGGGCAGGGGCGGATCTGCTATGAGACTAATGATGCTTAAGCTTAAGGGACCCTAATCCCGGAGGGGCCCTAGAAGCTTAAAAATTTAGGGTCTACCGTATGAGAAGGGGTTGCGAAGGGGCCCCCATAACAGTTCAAGCTGTCAAATTTTAAAAAAAAATCTATATTTTTAAGAATCTCTTCACTGGGAAGTTGTAACTCAGATCACACACTGGGGTCCGGGGGTTGATCCCCAGTAAGGCTGGAAAACATTAGGCTGTGTTTCCTTAAGACACCTGCTGCCCATTCTTCACGCATCAATAAAATGGGTACCTGGGTGTTAGTACACTAGTGTGGGCCGCATCCTGGGGGACAAAATTCACCTAATTTGGCCCGAAGTACTGTGGGCTTACTAGTAAGTCATTGATGTCAGCTGTGGTTTGTATACCTTGTAGATGTACTTTTAGAAATAAAAAGTATTATTATTATTATTATTATTATTATTATTATTATTATTATTATTATTATTATTATTATTATTATTATTATTATTATTATAGCTATTATTATTATGATTGCTATTATTATTATGATTTCTATTATTATTATTATTGTTGTTGTTGTTGTTGTTGTTGTTGTTGTTGTTGTTGTTGTTGTTGTTGTTGTTGCTGTTATTACAATTTTGACTTGTATCCGTGGCATGTGTCTCCAAGCAGAGCTTTGTGATACATTAAATAATATTATGCAATCCAAAACAGTACGATAGTTTACGAGGTTATTTTCCCAGTGTTTTCTCATATTATGTTCTATAACTCATCCCTAATGTCTCTCACTCTATCTCTCTCTCTCTTTTTTTGTGAGTCTCTCTCACTCTTTGTGTGTCTCTCGCTCTGTATATGTCTCTCTCTCACTCTCTCCCTCCCTCTTTCTCTCTATCTCTCTCTCCCACACACACACACAAACATGTGGCTAATAATCATGCAGATGTGAAACCTATCCAACCGTAATTATTGTACAACTGTACGAGGGGGGAAATTTTTTTCCAAAAATTATCATGAGAAAAATGTATACCCTGAACTTACGGGTTAAGAGCACCTTCAGTCCTAAACGAGGAACAGACCAGAAAGTGGAACGGAGCAGCACTTTGAGAGCTAAACAGAGAACAGAACAGTCAACAGAACAGTCAACAGAACAGTCAACAGAACAGTCAACAGAACAGTCAACAGAACAGTCAACAGAACAGTCAACAGAACAGTCAACAGAACAGGAAAGAGCAAACCACAGTCAGGGTAAAAGTGTCAGCAACTCACCAAACAAGGGTATATAGACCGAGAAGCGTGTATCCCTCAATGTATTTATGTATACCGAGAGTTTAATCCCTATTTTAGGGATTTGAATGTACATGGCTGTTGGTGAACTGGTAAAATGCAGCCATTTTTATGACCCTAGTGGGTAGGCCTTCACCCAGCCTTTTTTTACCCTAGTGGGTAGGCTTCATCCAGCTTTTTTATGACCCTAGTGGGTAGGCCTTCACCCCCATTAAGGAACTAACTAACCACAACATTATTTTGGGTGAAGATTTCTGTAATTTTTTTTTTAGTAATGCTCTAAACGTCGCATTCCCGACAATATTGAAGAAAACATAGATGGGTTGCGGAAAAAAAAAACATTTACTAAAAGCAATGTTTCGCTCAGTGAAGGCCTTTTATCAAGTCTTACCTTGATAAAACTACCCACATACACATAGTGAAACGTTGGCCCAATAAAGATGCGTCTTGCACCTTGTTTTCTTTCTTCAGAAAACACTCTAGACAGGAAGACTCCCAGAGACTAACTAAAATAAATGGATCTCCTGGGAGCACCTTTCTAGCCACAATTTACACACACACATACACACACACACATACACACACACAAACACACAGGTTGAGGACTGCCTCACTGACCCAGACGAAAATAGAGACGTAACAAACGACTGGGTTGATTGCATGTCCCTAGACCGCCAGAAAGACTTCGACACGTCCTTGCTAGCATCACTATGATGCTAGCAGAGTAATTTACAATATAATATTTATAAACACTAAATAGCAAAAGATTTAAAGTTGTATTGAGAGACGAAAGCTCGTTGTAGTTATTATTATTATTATTATTATTATTATAGTAGTAGTAGTAGT
Organism: Cherax destructor; assembly: GCA_009830355.1. Taxonomy (NCBI): domain Eukaryota; kingdom Metazoa; phylum Arthropoda; class Malacostraca; order Decapoda; family Parastacidae; genus Cherax; species Cherax destructor. The sequence goes on along the minus strand of WNWK01000095.1, from coordinate 146,037 downwards.
AGTAGTAGTAGTAGTAGTACTAATAATAATCGTAATATTAATAGCAGTAGTAGTAGTAGTAGTAGTAGTAGTAATAGAAATATTAGTAGCAGTAGTAGTAATAGTAGTAGTAATAGCAGCAGTAGTAGCAGTCGTAACAGCAGTAGTGGTAGTAAAAACAGTAGTAGTAGCAATATGAGCAATAGCAGTAGTAGTATCAGCAGCAGTAGTAGTAATAGCAGTAGTAGTAGTAGCAATAGTAGTAGTAGCAATAGTAGCATTAATATAATTATACTGCTGGAAGTTCTCAAAGCGTCATGTCTAAAGGAGTCTATCATCTTCTACCCAAAGAATAACAAGGTCCTTAGGCCATGGACATCCTCTCAAAATTAAAGTATATACGTTTCTCGCCTCGAGAGCTGGCTTGCAAGTGTGTACATCAGGGTGACAGTGGTTGAGTGTGTAATTTTGCTTTGAGTACAGCAGTTGTAGTTACATATTCCTGTTTATGTTGCATAATTGCTGCCAGGCTGCGTTGACTTGCATTAAAAGACTCAAATTAAATCTGTCTAGAAGCAGGTTTTTGTAATTGAGAATGATGAAGAATCAGAGTGAGAAAACAGTAGAATGATGAATAATTGGAATTTGAAAGAAGTCGAATGATAAAGAATCACAATGGGAAAACAGTAGAATGACAAAGAATTAGAATGACAAAGGATTAATATAAAAACAGAAGAATAACAAAAAAGAAATAGAATAAAGATGAGAAATTAGTAGAATGACGAATAAGTAGAATGAGAAAGAAGTAAAAATGGGTCACAGTATAATCGACGACTAACCTTGTGTTGAGAAATGTAAACAGGACCTGAATTTCTCTCATCTGCCAGAGAAACATTGGAGGACTGAGAAACAAGACGTATTTCCTCAGTTGGGTAATTACAGCTAAATAAACACACACACACACACACACACACACACACACACACACACACACAACAACTTTCTGTGTAGTTTTCATAATTAGTGAAACATATCTTGTAAAACTCCACTAAAATTAG